>CAUYQG010042073.1:0-31884 GCA_963574415.1 Tarsius wallacei
CTCACAGCAGCCCTGTAAGGGAGACCTGATAGTTGTCCCTTGTTGCAGTGAGAAATCTGTAGTGCAGAGAGAGGAGTGACTTGCCCAGGGTCATACGTCTCAAGTCGGGCACCACTGGTCATGCTTCTTAATCAGTCCTCCCATAATGGGGAACAGTCTGCCCTGAAGTTCCCAGAGGCACTTTCTCATCATGGCTGCTACCACCCAAAGAAGAGGGGCTTCCACAGAAAGGTCAGGTTGGGAAATGGGGCTCAGAGGCAAGAAATGCATTCATATCCACTCATGTCACAGAGGTTTGTTGAGCACCTATTGTGTGACCAGGTCTTGTTCTGGGCCCTGAGGACATGGGTGTGGCCAAGATGTAGACCCTGCAGGGTAGGAGGTGGGGGAGCTTACAACTTACATCCATCTGCCACGTCCAAGGAAGAGGAGGCTGACCCTAAAGGGGATTCTTTGTTCCATTCAACACACATTCATTGACCACCTACTACGTGCCAGGCTCTGGGTAAAGTCCTGGGGTTACAGTTGTGGACAAGACAGACATGGTCTCTGCTCACGGGAAGACAGACATAAGACCATTACAGAAAGCAATTGAGGCCAGTTCAGATGGCCACGAGTGCTATGAAGACACACAGCAGGATGATGGGCTGTAGAAGAGTTGATGGCAGAAAGTTTTTCAGGCTTGAAGTTCTAGGAGGATGAGATGGGACCTGTGTGGAACTGGGAGCTTCTGTTCTGGCAAGTTCCAGGGGGTCTTACATCCTCAAAGCTCACCCTATGTGATGGTTAATATTAGACATCAGCTAGACTGGATCGCAGGCTGTTTAGAACGTGGGTCCCCAACCTTTTTGGCATCAGAGACCGATTTTGTGGAAGACAATTTTCCACAGAAGGGGTTGGGTGGGGGGGGATCACCAGACATTAGATTCTCATAAGGAGCAGGCAATCTAGATCCCTCCCATGTGCAGTTCACAACAGGAGAATAATTGTGCTCCTAGGAGAATAATGCGCACTGATCTGACAGAACATGGAGCTCTACCCGCCCGCCCTGGCCGCTCACCTCTTGCTCTGTGGCCGGGTTCCTAATGGTACTGGTCCACGTCCTGGGGGTTGGGGACCACTGGACGGTCTAGACAGCTGGGGAAGCCTTGTTTCTGGGTATGTCTGCATCTGTGGGGGCGTTTCCAGGGGAGATTGACACGTGGGTCAATACAGAAAGACTCGCCCTCCCCGACGTGGGCTGGCAACGCCTCTTCCAACAGCTGCCCCCTCCCCAAAAAAGAAACCAGGCGAAGGGAGTGAGTGGCTTTCTCCAGCAGGTTCATCGTTCCCTGGGGGGCACTTTGCTTCCTTTTCTCCTGCCCTTGGACATCAGCCTCCAGATTGTTGGACTCTGGGACTTGCACCAGCGGCCTCTCACCTTCGGCCTCTCACCAAGAGCTGCGCTGAGGCTTTTGGACCAGGGCGGAGCCAGCTACCCGCCTCTCTCATGGCCCAGTGTGCAGCTGACTGTCTGCTTCGCCTTCACCTTGTCATCATGTGAGCCCGTCCTCACAAAGAACCTCCCTTATATACACATATAAGTGGTTCTGTCCCACGGGAGATCTCTAACTCATACACCCTGCAGTCTGCAGAGGGGGTCACTGGAGACCTGGGACCATTTAGGGCTCCCAGGACCCCTAAGCCAGTCAGTCGCAGCACTGTGAGTCCCACCTCACAGGCAGTGCTCCTCCACTGCCATTCCTCTGCAGGAGTGACCCAAGCCCCCTCAGCATCTGCTGGAATGGGAATCTCCCTGGCACCTGTGTGGCCAGCCCCTTGAAGCCTCCTCATTTTCTGGGCCTGTAAGGCCCTTGCACTGAGTACCTCCCCGCCAACCCACCCGAGGGCTTAATGTTCCCTCTGAGGCATGCTGGCTTCACCACACTCCACACTCCCTGCGTGGGTCTCCCTGTGTCTGGTGCCCTGAGGTGCCACCCTTCCCACAACTGCACTGGTCCTTAAAGGTTCTTGTCCTGCCTGATTGTCCACCAACTCCCAAGTGTCCAAGTCATCAGAGGCAGAGGCGATGCGAAGTCAGATCATCCCAAGTCCCCTCCCATCATGATCTCAGTGCAGTGAAGATGCTCATGTCAGCCGATGAAGCCATGGCAGTGCATTCAATTCACTTGTTTCTGGATTCATTCGGCAAGATCTGCTGAATCTGTCTTAGTGCCAGGCACTGTTTTAGGCACGAGGGACACAGTAATGAACAAGATGATCAGGGTCCCTGCCCTCCTGGAGCTCTCAGGTACAGCAGAAGATGAACAGCCTTCTGTGTGTGGGTCACCTGGGGAACCTGTTAAGGTGCAGATTTGGATTCTGGTCTGGGTGGGACCTGGCATTCTGTATTTCTGACTCACCTCCAGGCCATGGGCCAGGGACACCCTCTGAGTCATGAGGGACCAGAATTCAGAATCCAGTCGGTCTGACTCCACACTGAGTCCCCATCTGGCAGATGGGGTAGTCCAGGAGGCTTCTTGGAAGAGGGTGGGGCCTGACCCTGGCCCTAATAGGGAAGGGAATGAGCAAGTTTCCAGGCAGGTGAGACTGAGAGACCCTTCTGTGTCCCGTTCCCAGGGCTGGAGAGGAGCGAAGGACACTCACATCAGCCTCACGAGGAGCCTCTGCTTGTCCCGGGCTGAGGTGCTGGGGTTCCCCTGCCTTCTGCCAGCTGGGGCGTGTCCAGCTCAGCATGAAACGGCCATGCAGGAAATGTTCTGCCCCAGAAAGCACTCAGATCTGCTCGGGTTGTAGAGTCATTTGTTCCTAATTAAGCAAAATGTCATAGGTCATCGGGTGACCATTTTAAATACTGAATCTTTTTAGATGTCCTCACTCCCACAACCTACAAATTTTCAGTTTACTATTCTGCCTCCAGTTCCACTTCATGCCTCTGAACCAGGCCCCTTAGTTCTCCCCTCCCCCTCTTCCTTCGGGTGCCCAACCAACACATATACACATACTGGCTATATAGTACCAGCTACATCACCACTACTGTTATGCTTGCTTCCAGACATCCTGGGTTTGAAATATAGATACTATACTACTGTACTCTATAAGTACTGTACAGTAAAGTACACAAAAGCACAGCCACTTGTAGAGGGTGCATGCGCATGGCAATGTGTCTCAATGGTCCCGTAACCCAGCGCCACCTTAGGGTCTGTACAAAATACAAAGGTCGGGAGGGAGTGGGATTTGAGATTGAGGCGGAAGGATCGCCGGAGCCCAGCAGGTCGAGGCTGCGGTGGCCGGGAGCGGCCACTGCACCCTAGTCTGGACGACAGAGTGAGACTCCAACTCAAAAAAAAAAAAAAGAAAAAAAAGAAAAAAAGAAGAATCGCTGACTCAGCTTCTGGGGCCACCTCAGGAAGCTGATCTGTGCAGAGAATTGATGAGTCTCCCCCACTCAGCTCTGGCTCCCCAGATGGGCCCAGCCTCAGGGCCCACCCATACCAGGAACACCCCTTGGCAGCTGAGCCCAAGTAGATTCTCCTGCCCTGTTGTTGTTTGGCCTCTGCAAGCTCATTATAGGAAAATGGGCTGTCAACACAGCTGCAAAAGCAGAAATGGACCAATTTCCCACTGGAAGAGGGGTCTAATGGCTCATCAGAGTTATCTGTGAAACCGTGGCTCCCTCAGCAGACAGCAAGGACATGGCCATCGTTGCACCCATTCAGGGCACCTGGGCCCCGACCTAGTGAGCAGGACATTCTCCGGAGCCCCTGTTCTGCCCTGCCTACCACACCTTCCACCAGGGTCTGGATGCAGTTCCTCTACTCTGGAGAGAGAGTCCCGGGGGGTCCAGGAAGACCTTGAACCTCCTCATGGAGAATCCACACCCAGAGGCCTCAGGATCTGGGAACAGCAAACTGTGCCTCCCTCCCTGGGTGATCTACCCATTCAGTGTGTCCTTTAGGGCCTGGCTTGGGCTCCCCCTCCTCCAGGAGGCCCTCTCTGATGCCTCCAGCCCACACTGGCCTCTTCCTTTCCTAACTCTTCCCCTATGCTCTGTGGGTTAGGGTGGAGGGTGGGGAGCAGGGACCTTAGTGGCAGAGGCTTGGATTTGAGCCATCCCAGGCTGTGTGATTGTGGGTAAATCACTGGACTTCTCTGAAACTCCATCTCCTCCATGTAAATGATGTATTTGAATTCATTCATTCATGCATGCATACATTTTTAATGATGGAGATTAAGGTGTGGTTAGGTTAAACCACAGTGTGCAGTGCAATGTGAGGGATGACGTTCTGGCTATTCTGCACCCAGCTCCCCTCCCCTCACTGTCTCTGCAGAGTGACAGCTTGGGGCTTTTGAGAAAGGGGAGAGTGCTGAGGGGCCTGGGGAGGGAGAGATCTGGGGTTCACGTAACCGTGCTTCCCTTGGTGGTGGCCAGAGAGCAGGGTGAGGACCTCTGAGCTGCAGGAGCCAGAAACACAGCTTAGCGTGGCTGAGTCAGAGGGAATGGCTCATGGTAGGGGAAGTCTGGGGGCTGCTGACTTCAGGCTTGCTTCAAACCAGGGCTCAGGCCCTGGGTCTGGGCAGGAAGCTTCTTGACTCACAGCAGGGAGCAAAACAGATGAGGGCCTCACAGTCGATGCAAGCATGACACACACATGCTCACGCTCTGTTTTCTTCTCTACCTTTTCTTGCTATGTTTTTCTTTTTTGGCTTCATTCTCGGACAGCCACTACCCTACCCCCAGCAACCCATTCACATCCTCATCAGGTTAGCAGCCCCCCAGAAAGCAATGGTTTTCTACTCACCTCCATCAAGAAGCCAAGGGCTAACTTGAGGACCTGCCTGGGTCATGTGCCCACCTTTGAGGCTAACACTGTGTTCCAAGAGGAGGTGGGGGAAAGGATGTACCTGACCCACTGAGCCTGGTTCATTCACATACCCCACAGCCAGGTGTATGCTAAGCCTCAGCCAACCAACACAGATGTAGAGAGAGGAGGGTGGGGAGTTCCTGGAAGGAGAATCAGAGGAAGGAGGACAGATGCTGGGCGGCAAAACCAACAGCGGCTCAAGACCAAGTGCAAATATAAAGAAGCAGGTAGGCTAAAATAAAAAATCGATTAAATGAAAAAACAGAGAAAATAAATGAAACCAAGAGCTGGGTTTTTGAAACATTAAAATTGATAAACCCCTTGTCAGACTGATTAGAAAGAAGAGATAACCTACTTTGGTTTATTTGCTCAATTAAACTCTGTTCAATTTAATTCACCTTAAGTTTTTTCTTTTAACATCGGTGACATAGTAAGTAGCCAAAGGATCCCCAAGGAGGTTTACTTTGGAGTGAAACAGGAGAGAGGGTGGCGGTGGTGGCTTTTGAGTTTTCACTGTTGTTAGAGAGTGGAGCTGGGGGTGGGTGTTGGTGCCCATGCATGGGCTGGGACTTAAGCTGTTTGAAATTTCCGCAGGTGCCAAGGGACAGAGGGCTTTCTTTGCAGGTTGCCTAGGCGTGGGGCAAAGGGGAGGGAGGACTTAGAGCTGTCAGGGGTCCAAATCAAATATGGAGTCTTTCTCTTTATTACAAACCCCAATCAAAATCCCATTAGACTCTAAACAGCTTTTTGGTAGATTGGCATTCTAAATTCATATGGAAATGCAAACAACATGTAAAAACCAAAGCAAGGACAGAGTCAAAGGACTAACAGTACCCAATTTCTGCTTATTATAAAGTTACAGTAATCAAAATTTCT
Organism: Tarsius wallacei; assembly: GCA_963574415.1. Taxonomy (NCBI): domain Eukaryota; kingdom Metazoa; phylum Chordata; class Mammalia; order Primates; family Tarsiidae; genus Tarsius; species Tarsius wallacei. Next base: position 5,742 of record CAUYQG010042073.1, read on the forward strand.
GCTTATTATAAAGTTACAGTAATCAAGACAGTGTGGTACTGGCATCAAGATAGACAGATCAGCAGATCAGTGGAGCAGGGAAGAGGGTCTAGTAATAGATTCACACAAATATAGACATCTGATATTTGATGACAGTGTGAAGGCATATCAGTGGAGTAAGAGTAGTCCCCACAACAAACAGTGGAGTGAAAGGGTGCAAGGAAACTCACCCCAAAATATGACGTTTTGCCTCAAGGTCTCTCTCAAACTGCTTTCTCTCCCTGTTAAAATTATCTATTGTAGGAAAGAAGGAAGAATGCAATCAGACTTGGTCCCACCATTTTACAAAATAATACCTGTCTCTCAGGTTCTTTCAGCTTCCAAGATAACTACTTGCAAGTCATTCTCTGTTTTCCCCATGCACTCATTCTTCCATGCATGCATTCTTCCTTGCCCCTCCTGTAACTTGTTTTACTAGAATGCAAACCCCCATTCTTTCTGAAACCTGGAGATTGCATTCAAGTTTCTTTCTGTAACCTGAGATAGTATTCAATTTTCTGTGATTCGTTGGGAAGTTGAGTCTTCATTCTGAAGACTCTTGTGTATACACATTATATAAAATTTGTATGTATTGTCTCCTGTTAATCAACATGCCTCATACCAGTGATTTTCCAGTGAATCTTTAGGGGCCCAATGGCATGGCCTCCACAGGAGGAACAATTGAATAGCCTTAAAACAAAACTAACAGAAAGGAAACTGATCCAAACTTAGCACCATATATGAAAATTAACTCAAAATGAGTGATAGACCTAAATGTAAAGCTTGAAACTACAAAACAAGTAGAAGAAAACATAGAAAAATCCTTTATAACCTCAGTTTAAGTAAAGATTTCTTTGATATGACATCAAAAGTATGATCCAAAAAAGAACAAAATGATAAATTGGACTTTATCAAAATAAAGAACCTCTGCTCTTTAAAAGACTCTATTAAAAGAACGAGAAGAAAAGCCACAGACTAGGGGAATGTATTTGCAAAGCATATATTTAGTAAATGATTTTCATCCAGACTATACAAAGAATTCTCTGAACTTGATAAGAAAAAAAAAAACAACCTAATAAAAAATGGTGAAAGATCTGAACAGTCACTTTGTTAAAGAAGATGTACAGATGGCAAACAAATGAACAGATGTTCTACCTCTTTAGTCATTAGGGAAGTAGAAATTATACCCACAATGAGATACCACTATATATGTATTGGAATGGCTCAAATTATGAAGACTGAACATATCATGTGTTGACAAGGATTGGAAGATATGGAGCTCTTTTGCACAACTGATGGGAATGTAACATGGTACAATCATTTTGGAAAACAGTTTGGCAGTTTCTTAAAAAGTCAAAAATATACTTGTCAGATGGTGTAGCAATTCCACTCCTAGGAATTTACCCAAGACAAATGCAAGCACACGTCCATATAAAGACATTCATGTACATGAATGTTTATTGTTGCTCTATTTGTAAGAGCCCCAACTTGGACACAATTCAAATGCTCATCAACAGGTGAAAGAATAAAAATAGTGGTGGTATATCCATACAATAGGATATTACTCATCTATATAGAGGAATGGACTATTGATATGTATAATTATTGTGAAAGAAAAAACCTAGATATTCTGAAAGAGTCCCTTTAAATAAAACTCTGGCAATACAAGCTAATTTATAGTGACATCAGATCAGTGATTGGAAATGGAGACAGGAAGCAAGAGAGGGAGATTTCTAAGGGGCATGAGGGAACTTCTGGAAGTGATGGACATGCCCATTATCTTGAGGGTGGTGATGATTTCTTGGGTATCTACATATGTTGAAGGTATGCAATTTTGCATTTAAATATGCACAGTTTAGTGTATGCAAATTATACATCAATAAAGTTGTTAAAAGTAAATTACATTCCAACAAGGAAGCGAGTTGTGAGATCTAATGACAACACTTGGGTATCTCCTGACTTTGTGCCCAGCACATAGTACCCACTAACTGAGTAGAGTTGTACGATGGAAGACCCCCCCACAAAAACCGAATTATCTTTTGGAGGATGGGCCCTTGTAGTACACTTGGAATTTGTTCTTCTGGATCAAACAGTTAACCAAAGTTTTTATTTGGAAGTTTTGAGAAGGTTGCATGATAATTTGTGGAAGAAACATCCTGAGTTGTGGCAAACAGGTGACTGATTCTTCTACCATGACAGCACACCTGCCCATGCTGTACTGACTGTTCAGCAGTTTTTGATAAAAAATGATACGACTCCCATGTCTGACCCTCCCTGAGTGATTTCTTTTTTTGTTTCACCCTGAGTGGCTTTTTTTGTTTCCCTGGATAAATGGAGTCCTCAAAGGGAAACATTTTTGCCAATGTGGAAGAGGTGAAACAAAAAGCAGGAGAAATGCTAAAAAGCATCAAAATGAACAAGTTCAAAAGTTGTTTTGAGCAGTGGAAAAAGAATCTCTATAGGAATATTGCATCAAATGGAGAGTACTTTGAAGGTGACTAAAGTTTAAATATGTAAGAATAAATACACAATTTTTTATAAGCAATTTCCGTTTTTTTAGGGAGAGTCCCCCTTGTATATAGCAGGTGCTCACGGAAGGCAGCCATTGTTGTGACCTCTTATCTGGCACTTTGCGGGTGGATGGTGTGTATGGCTGGTTGCCATCTGATCATGACCTCATGGAGCACAGGATCTTTCTCTCTGAGCCCAGAGCCCTGCACATGGCCTCCATGGTGGTATCTGCTGAGTCATTGGAAACTGACATCCCCAAGAATGGAAGGACAAGGAGGACTACATGGTCACCATCCAACACTGCTAGGCCTTGAACCTCTCTCCAACGACTGTATGCAGCTGCACACAACTTTCTTGGCAGCAGAGGGAGTTACTTAAAGTCCCCTTTATAACAATGAACTTTGATGGAAGTTGTCACTGCTGGGGCCCCAGAGGTGCCTGAGAAGGACAGGGGCATGTGGCAGGAATTATTATAACCCGTGTTATGGTCGTGCTCAGGATATGAAGACATTGTGTGGCCTTGGCACATGAAGGGGTGGCCTGGCGCTCACAGTGGGCAGGTGTCTGAAAGTGCCGCTATGGCCAGGGACATGGGGATCCTCGCCTCTTTCTTCCCCAACCTCATTCTTAGGAACTCACTGGGAGTAGGGATACAAATTGGCAGATGCAAGGAGGGGCCTGTCGGCGGCATCAAAAATAGACCTCACAGTGGTGTGTGGTCACACATCTATCCAGTACTGAGCACCCACCTGTTTTGTACAGTTTGAAACCTCGGCGCCCCAGGCTCCGATCTAACTGTCAGTGATGAGCTCTGGGATAGTGGGTATGCACCTTAAACTTACTGAGCCTCACTTTGAAACCATCCCCTCCCCAACCGACTGGACAGACTTCCTCTGGGTCAAGGGAACCTGAAAAACAAAATTCCAGGCTATGATGGAAAAGGGGGTCGACATGCCCCATGATGCTTCCGCCCTTGTGGAAGTTGAGTTGCAACTGACTAGCATTAACATTAAAATAGAGATCATAAGACTGAAAAAACAGACTTGTGACTATAAGATACCAGGTTGCAACCTGACTCTGGTGTAGCATCACATGACAGATAGCAGACCCTAAAGGAAATAAAAGTGTTTTAACTCCAAATATATTTCTTTGTCATATTTTGAAATAGCCCTACAAAGGCATCCTTTCTGGGGAAATATTTACATCTCTAGAGCTTGTCCTTCCTAGGAGATACCCCTTGAATACCTTTTAAGACATTTAATACCTATTCTCTCTGAAGCCTGCTATTTAGAGACTTCATCTACACCACAAGAACCTTGGCTTCCATATCATCCCTCCTCTTAACTCAAGCATTTCTTGTACTGATTTCAAATTCTTTAGACAGAGCTTAACTCTTTCTACTAATTGCCAATTGGAAAATCTGTCTTGCTTTTCCAGGCCAAACCAACATAAACCTCACATGGATTGGTTTCTGTCTCCCTAAAATGTATAAAACTAATCTGAAACCCAACCCTCTTGGGCACATGTTCTTAGGATCTCTTGAGACTGTGCCTCAGGCCTTGGTCACTCCCATTTGACTCAGAATAAACCTCTCTATACATTTTGCAGAGTTTGGCTTTTTCGTCAACAGGGTTGCTGCTTATTGAGAAGTGTCACGAATGACTGAAGTGGCCACCCACATGGTCAGGTTTGAGGGAATCTCAGGTAGATATCTGTAACCCTTATCTCCCTGGGCAAATCCTAGTCCCACCTGGACCTGCTGCCTGACCAGCCTACAGATGCTGGGAGTCCATCACTGGAGAATCCTTCGTCTGTGTTAAAATTGTCCGATTCAGGTTCCCCATCAGCCCTGTGCCCCTCAGCTTGGATAATTTTATCTGGCATCAGGGACAACTGCCCCTTGAAGAACACACAGGCAGTGGGGAGACTATGAGTGATGTGCCCTGACTTTGTGCTCAGTAGCTGCCCTCATTGAATGATCCTTATCACCAGCTATTGCTTTAAGCACTTTACGTATTTTATCTTGTTTCACCCTTACAGTGACCTGTGAAATAGCTGCTATCATTTTTATTCCCATGTTATGTGTAAGAAGGCTGAGGCGCAGAGATGTTAAGTGACTTGCTTAAGGTGACACAGCTAGTGGGTGGTAGATACATCCCTTGAACCCAGGGAGTCTGATCTCAGAGACCCTACTTCCAACCCTGCACTGGTCTCTGCCTTTATTCTGGGTGAGCTTTGTGGCCCATAGCCACTCCCTGTCCCTGGCTTTGCTTCTCCACCCCTTTCAGCCCTCTTTGCCCGAGTCTGCTGTGACCACCTGCCCACCTCTCCTGCCCCTCAGATGCACAGTGACCTCCAGAGCCTGGTCTCCACCATGTCCTCCAGGCTGTCATGGACTCTTTCCCTTCTAAACTGCAGAGGACGGGTCAAGGGAAGAATCCTCTCTGTGGATGCAGGCAGGTTGAATTCCAGCTGAGGGGCCTTGAGCAGGATTACTGTTAATAATGGTCACTCTGGAAGGCAGAGTGCTAGAGCATTGTGGGGGTGGGGGGTGATGGTGAGACCCTTGCCTGCTCACAACCCCTGGCAAAGGACAGGAGTCTGAATGGGTTCTCTCTCTGCAACAGCTGGGGATTCCCCCTGAACTAGCTGACCAGGGTGACTCATGAAACAAAGGACTGGTCCTGGCTGGAACACCAGGATGTACATTTTTTGGCAGCAGAGGGATTATTTCAAGTTCTCATTAAAACATTTAGGTCTGGATGGAAATAGATCAGCTATCATTGCTGGAGCCCACTATGTCCTGAGATGGGTGTGATGCATCTTTAGTTATGTTTAGGACTGACGGACACCCTTGAATCTGACACCATGATATCTGCTGCCTGCCCACTCGCCTCTCGGCTCCTGCCCCTGTGGTGCTGTGCCTGGGCTCCTGATCCACTCACTGGCACCCTCCCTGCCCTGTCAGACCCTGTGCTATGTGTAGACCCAGGAGTTCTCTCTCCCCTCCTGCTTCCTGGAAGCCCTTCTCCACCACCAAGCAGTGGTGTGTCTGTCCTGGGTGGGCCAGTGAGAGGCAGTGAGAGAGCTCTGTGCCTTCTGCTGCTTCCAACACAAGCCCATTCCAGGGCCTCAGGGCTCACAAGAATGAGCCTTCAACTGAGGGGAAGGAGGCCTGGGCTCCAGTCCAAGCTGTGCCTCCTACTGACCATGTGAACCTCCCTGGGCCTCAGTTTCTTCCTAAGGATTCTGCCTCATGTGGTTGCAAAGGGGCTGTGGGACCAGATAAGATTTCAGAGAAAGCACTTCATTAACGGTCTCACATGGCACACATCAGAGTCCTCCTCCTCCTTTTCTTCCTCCTGCTTTTCCTTTTCCTCCTCTTCCTCTGCCTCTTTTTCCTTCTCCTCTTCCCCTTCTCTTGTTCCCTTCTTCCTCCTTTTTACCTTTTTCCTCTCCTTCCTCCTCCTCTTCTTCCTCTTCCTCCTCCTTCTCTTTGTCCTCCTCCTCTTTCTCGATCAGCAGAATTTGAGGCTGTGAGGTATCATCCAGACAGACTGTTTTCCCCTGTACCTGGCTTCTGGCTTCTTTCCTTGCCCTCACTCTGCGAGAGGCCTCTGATCAAAGCTGGTCTCTGATGGATATGCACATATTCCCAGTAATGAGTCATGGGGTGCAGGCGACCTGTCTTGGGATGCAGGGTGACCAAGCAGCCTAAAGATAATGTAGTTGGCATACTTAGTCAGTGTGATTGTAAACACTGTATAGGAATTTGAATAATTAACTTGCTAGATTATAAAACTGTTTGCTGTGCTGCCCCGAGGCATGGCTTCTTCACTGACCTGCCTCCATTGGTGACTCCAGTGAGTTTTAATAAATTAATGTGTCTCCCTGCTGGACCTCTGAGTGATCTCTTTGGAATAGGTAAATATTATATGCAAGTCCTCTCAGATCTGGGGCTACCATGTGACAGGGGCTTAGGTGTAAGATGATAGAGTTAACTGTTTTTTCCTTTTATTTCCCCATGGCATCTTTTCTGGGCAGCCTCAGAGTCCCTCTACATAGCAGACTGATCATTCCCAGTGCCACTCGGCTTGCTTACCCAAGGCCTTGGAGATCTTGGGCAGAGCAGCGTTGGCACCTGGCTGGCTCTGACCCATTTGGGAAGTTGGGGGAGGAACTCCAAGCTTTTGTCCTCTCATGTGCGGCCCAGGGCCTTTTCTTAGTGGTGTCCTGGTTTTCCACTGGGGAAACCCACTGATTTCCATGGCAGGGGTTATTAGAGGGTGGGCATTGGGGGTGACCCCTCCTCTCCACAGGGACTGGCCCCAACCTTGGCCAGATGCCCTCCCTGCCTTTGAGGGAAGGAGGACAGGCAGGCAGCCTGGTGACTGCTTATCCTAGCCTAGACTTTGCGGGGAGTGGATGTTGGCTCCTTCTTCCAGATGCAGAAGCTGTCTTGGCCACTGTCCCTCCAGGGTTTGAATGATTTCTCTTCCACTTCTTCCTCCTCTTCTTCTTCCTCCTTTTCTCCTTCCTCTTCTTCTTCTTCCTTCTCTTCTTCCTCCTCCTTCTCTTTGTCCTCTTTCACTTTCTCCATCAGCAGAATTTAGGACTGTGAGGTATCATCTGGCCATAGACTGTTTTCCCCTATACCTGGCTTCTTTCTTCATACCTTCTTTCTGTCTCTTTTCCAGGCATCATCTGGAATCCAATTCTGTTGCTGCAAGAAGGCCCAAGACAAAGAGAAGCAGTTTGTCCTCGGGGGCCCTGACCCACCCCCAGGGCCAAATGCATCCAGCCATCCAGCATTAGGCTCATCATAAGGGAAAGCCAACAGAGCCCCCAGCAGCTCACCTGGTGAAGAGGGAGGCAATGGCACCAATGATCACTCCTCCATCCCTCCCACTGGCCCTCAGGATCTGGGCCAGGTGGCAGGACATGCCGAGTGACACAGGTAGGCCAGGTGGCAGGTATGATGCCAATGGCCCCCTCCTAGCCCCTGAGCCATGGCGGCTGGGCCCTCATCCTTGGTTGTTTGATCCCCAGGGAATAGTGAGGCCATGCCAGCGTGCACTATCGTCAGCACAAGCAGAGCAAGCTCCTGACTGGGCTTAGTACTGTCGCAGTCTTTTTATAGTCACAAGCTTGGTGTCTTTGGGCAAGTGACGTGACCTTGTGAGGCCTTGTTCTCCTCACCTGGAAAGCAGCAATGGTGGTGACCCTTCCTTATGGGGCAGTTGTGAGGAACAGGTGAGTCGCCCCACACAAAGCCCTAGGATGGAGGTTGCTCCAGGACGATGGTGACAGCAAGACCATGACACCGGCTCCCCCTCCCTCTCTGTCATCAGGTGTTGGCCCCTCCTTGCCCGGTATTTCTCCCCCAAGGCACTGTTATCATGGAGGGGCCTCATTCCTACTCTCTGGCTTCGCAAGTCCTAAAATCCACACATCAGAGGAGGGGGTGCAATTTTCCTGTCTTCATCTTCCCCAGCAAGGCGGAGTTTAGCGACCCTGGGAACTAAAACACCTCGGCAGGCAGGCAGGCCAGCAGAGACTGCAGGAGCTGTGTCTTCTGCTTTCTGATCATAGTAATTACGTGTCACAGCCAAGCTGACACTTTCTTTCCTTTCTCACCTCCCGAAGAGAAGAGGTCATCCCCCCGAACTGTGCCACATTAATCTGACTATCTGATCGAGGTCTCACCACCAGCAGGGAGCGCTAGGAGAGCGATGGTCCATGCTGATCTCAGGGAAGAGGAGTCCAGGCAGAAGGGGCAGCAGGGGCAGTTGGGGGAAGCTGAGTCACAGATGGGGGATGCAGCCTGCCCACAGCCACACAGTGAGTTAGTGACACAACAAAGACCAGAATTTGAACTTCTGACCCATGACGGATGCCGTCTTGGGTCTGCCTTAGGCTCCATGGCGGGGGGCGGGGAGGGGGGCAGGGGGGGATGTGGCAGTGAAATTGAGTCTATGGAGAAAAGGCCTCAGGCTGGGGCTCCAGGTGCTGGGAAGGCTGGTGCATGAGGATTCACTGAGGCCCGTGGACAGACTGGAACCTGGAACCTGAGGTGACGATAGCCGGTGATGAAGCTGCCACAGGCGCTTGGTGAAATGAGGACACAGGCTGATACGCCAGCGGGTTGCCGGCACCTCCCAAGTGAGTGTTGCCTGATCTCAGTTTGGGAAATGCCATGTGCAGACATTTAAAAGTCAGTGTGATCTAAGGATGAACTTTCACAGAATTGGCTGGGCTTCCCTGTGAGTTAGGAGGTGCGAGCATGTGTTTGCTCTATTCCGCTGACATATGATGCAATCAGTCCCCAGCTCAGAGGGAACGTATGTTCGGGTGGGGGGACACGGATGGTACACAAGCAGTAATGTCGGGGAGTGAGAAGATCTGCGTGGGAGTTGAACGGGGTGACAAGGCTGAGGTGGGGAGGGTGGGCAGGGTGTCTGTCGCCGGGAATCCAGTGGAGGTAGAGGAGGTGGCACAATCAAATCAGGCAATTTGGAGGTGAGGGCAGGGAGTAAGGAGACCCCAGGGGAGGTGCGATTTCCTGGCATCCAGCAACAGAGGGGCTTCATCACCCCATGCAGGAAGAGGAAGAGGGAGGACTAGAATCCAAAGACAGAGAAAGCCGAGTGGGGGGGCCCTGTGTGGGGGAGTGGGTGGGGAGAAGCCCCATGGTAGGAGCTAAAACCTACAGTTTAGGGACAGAGCTGGCCCTGGCTCTTCATGATGGGATCCGGAGGGATAAACACCAGGCTTTGCTCTCCTCCTTCCCCTATCCTGGTGGGCTCCCTGTTGGCCAAACCCACTTGAAGCCAGAGGGTGCAGAGGTCCCTTGATGTCACCCATACGGTCAGCCGCAGAGGGCACAGAGCAGAGGGGACATCGATGGAGCAGGAGTCTGGAGGAGCGTGCCAAGGGGCCCTGGCGTAGGGGGAAGGGTGACCTTAGCACAGTGCTCAGGAAGATGGCTCAGAGGAGCCGATGTTGGAAATGACATCTGCAGGCGCAGCATGAGAAGAGCCCAGGAGGGAGCTCCTGGAGGAAAGAGCTGTAGGGGCAGAGGAGAGGGAGGCAGTCAGGCCAGTTCCCAGAGCCACAAGGGCTTGGCAAGGAGCTCAGGTCTCATTCTAGGTTTGGAGAAGCAGTGGGGGAGTTTTAGGTGGAGGAATGATGTGACCCAACCCACTTGTGCAGAGCATAACTTGGAACCAGGTAGGGGTGGAGGCAGGGGGTGGGCAGGGGCTGCAGCAACGAACAGGCCAGAAGAGATACCCATCCAGGCAGTAGTGGGAGATGAAGGGATATGGCCAGCAGGGGATGCCTCTTGGAGGAAAAGTCTCAGAACTGGTGCATAGATCAGAAGCAGGGGCGAAGGACAGGAGTGGTCAAGGGGACTCCAGAGCCTGGAGCTTGAGTCAGTGGGGGTAGACCCTGGATACAGGGGCCAGGCTGGGGGAAGAAAGAGTCCTGCATTAGACAGTACCGCTAAAGACAACCTTTAGGTCTCCGAGGGAATACAGAGCTGGCATGTAAATCTGGGGTTGTCTGTTTAGAAGACAGGGGGTCGTCTTTGAAAAGATGAGTCCTTTCTGGCTATTGCTGTTACCTTCATTGGAATAGAAGGACTTTTTCATTCTTGATTTTTCTTAAGAATATGCATGTGGGGTTCGGGAGCTGTTGGTCAAAGGACATGAAACTTCAGCTAGCTAGGAGGCATAAGTGCAAGTGGTCTATGGTGCAGCGTGGTAACTAGAGTGAATTTTTTAAAGGTGCACTTATGAAGCCACCTGCAGTGCTGGATGCTGTGCTGGGAGCAGAGGCCATGCTGGCTGTGGGTCAGAGGAGGCCCCAGGAACCTGGGCTCAGGCAGAGAGAACACAGATGTGGCAGACCCCCTCCCCAAGCACTCAGAGTCCTCCCAGGGCATGGGGCTGGACATGAGGTTGGAGGAACTGATTCCTCATCCCATCTCTGAGGCTTTGTGCTGGGGGCCAGGGCTAGTATCTGAAGCCCTCTGGTCTCAGCCTGGAGTCAGGGTTTACCCAGTCATCTTCTGCCTACAGCACTTATGAGCCAGGGGTTTCTAGGGAGCCATTTTGTGGCTTCCCCAGTTATTGCTCAGTCCTGCACGGGCCCAGGCCCTGCTGCCGTTCTGGCCACCCCAGACATCAAACTGCAGTTATAGAAAGGTGCCTCTTGGGATTGGGAGTTACCCATCCGGATCCACAGTGTGGAGGTTTAACTAAATGCGATAAATCTTGCAAATGAGAATGGATTTGACATGAAAGGTGTTTGAGGCCCAGAGAAAAATGGGCCCTGAGCACCCAGCAGGCCCAACTGCTGAGCGGAAGATCAGTTTCAGGAAAATCAATGGAGAGCCTTTTGATTTCTGCCTGAGTACAGGTAGGGGAGGAGGACTCAGGGACTGGGGCTCTTCGTGCGTCAGGACAATCTCTAGCCCAGGATGAGTGAGGTACGGGGCCTCTGGAGCTCTCACAGTAGGGGCTGTGTGACCTGCCAGGACTCTTGACATTTCTGTGCCTCAGTTTTCTCATATGAAAGGTGAGACTAAGAAATCTTCTGTACAGGTTATTGTGCAGTGAGAGAAGGTGTGCAGGAGGCATCCAGTGCAGCCCTAAGCAAGGTATATGCTCCATATCACATGGTGTCATCATCCCCAAATTAACCATCGTCATCTCTCCATCATCATCATCAAAATCTCCATCATCCTCTCCATCATTATCATTATCAAATTCTCCATCATCATTGTCATCCTCTCCATCATCTTCATCAGCATCATCAACATCGTCATCTAGTACTATTAGAAACAACAATTTTATTATTATCTATTATTGATTCAGAGACTCACAGAGTTTTAAGCACCTGAGGCAACTAGTTAAGTGCCCTTCATTCACCTGTGATGATGCTGAGACCCAGAGAGAGGAAGGGCTTGTCCAAGGTGTCTAGTGGAGTTGGGACTGGCTCCCAGGCTTTGGCTTCCATGCCAGGGGCTTTTTAATGCCACTCTGGTGCCCGTGCTTGTGAGGTCCAGCCATGACCTGGTATCCTGCTGTTTGCAAGGGGTTGTGCAGACCATGTTGATGTGAATGATGGAGAGTGACATGGGGGAACAGAGAAGAAAATGGAGCAATTTGTAGGTCTAAGCGGTCCTGGCCTTCCAGGCTGACTTGAGTCTCTGAATAACTCATGATGCCTGTGTTGACAGACTTATGTCTCTGTGGTCTCAGATGCACCTGGTCCTGGAGGCAGGACATCAGCAGAACCAGGGGAAAAACACCATCTGAGTTCCACCCACCCTGGACAGCAGAATGGGCACCAGGCATGAAGCGAAGAAATGACTCCAACTCCTGAGCTGTGAGACTTCAGCAACTCACTTGACTGGCATGGTGGCTCCAAGCCCTGGACCACCTCTCCCAGAGATTGGTGGAGAGTTCAGGGACAAGGAGCTTTGCAAATAGGACAGGTGTTTGCTTTGAATGTGTGCAGCCCAGGCCAGGCTGATGGGTGCATGGAAGAAGATGGGGATGGGAAGAGGCCGGGAGCACCAGGAAGGGCTTTGAATGCTGAGCTAAGTCTGCCTGGGGAGAGGGGACCATGACAACCTTCTAGTCAGATTTGCCCCTGGGGTGGCGGGTTGAAGCCATCCTCCCCCTGCTAGCACGGAGATTCTGTGAGCTGTTTGAGGGTTGCTGCTTCCAAGGGTGTCTGTGTGGTGTGGTTGGTTTTTCCTTTACAGAGCATTCCCAATTCCAGTCTCGTCTCAGCTGGGCCACGGAAGCCAACCTGGGTCAAACTCACCCTCACTGTGGCCAATTAATTTCAACTTGTCATAAATTTTTAACAGATTGCTAATCAATAAGCACTGGGCAGCCCTTAGTGAGCCTCAAAGTCAAGGGTAAAAGAAATCTAAATGGTGTTGGCCAGGTTATTGTATGACAGGGGTCCACGTTCACTGTGTGCTGTTTTGGTTATTTACCTGGGGCCTGAGTGTATCACTTTTAATCTCAAGTGCCGCTCTCACCCGGTTGCTGGTCAGGTGACCCTGGGGAGGGGTGTGACACCAGGAGGAGCATTTCCTGCACTTGCAGCGGCTGGCCGGGAGGAGGAAGAGACATGGGTGAGGGGAGGGGGCACTTTTACAGTCTCCGAGGCTTCTCTGTGAACTCCCCAGGTGACCTTGGCAGCCTGGAGTGGGGTCAGGGCTCCTGGGTTGCTGGGGTCAGAGTTCCCAGACTGCTCCCTTCTCGCAGGGCCCGTGGCTACAGAAAAGGACAAAACCTACCTGCGTGGGAGACTGTCTAAAATGGTTGGGTTCCACCTCCAGAATGTGAGTCTTCAGATGTGAGCCAAACTTGGTGGAAGGTGATGGAAGGAAGCGGGGAGGAGGCAGAGAGGGCAGGCAGGTCCTGAGAACAGAATCCTGTCCCCTCTCCCTTGTCCACTCCACCTGCTAAGTGTTCTGATGGAGGATGTGTGTGTGCAGGGATGGGTGGGGGCTGACCATGGAGAACATGACGCCTGGCTGGGTCTTAAAGTGTGAGTAGGAGTTCCCTGAATGGACAGGCAGGGGAAGGATGTTCCAGGGAGAGGGCACAGCATGGGCAAAGACCTGGAGGCATGAGCTGCATTTCCCAGTTGTTCGGATATAACCAGAGCATCAGCGACAATAGAGAACGAAGCCAGGCTGAGGGTGCCAGTACTGAGGGTGGTCAGCACCCAGGCACCCTTGGAGGGCTGTTGGAAGCATTGAACTGTAATGTTTAAGTTACGAATTTTGGAGTCAACTGCTTGATTGCAAATCTTGCCTCCACTGTTTTTTACCTATGTGATGTTGGACAAGTTACTTAACCACTCTGGGCCTCAGTTTCCTTACCTGTGAAATGGGAATGATAACAGCCCTCTCCCCACAACTGGACTTGGTGAGTATTAAGCCCACATGAAGTGCTTTCTGCAGTGCCTGGTACCCACAGGTGCCCTGAGAGCAGGTGGAGGACTGACACTCGTTATGTGCCCGATGCCTGGTGTTTTCCCCCAGCATTGAGATCCATCAGGTGGATCAGGCAGGATCATGGTCACATCGAAGAAACTGAGTCCCAGGAAGGTGAAGTGGCTTCTTCAAGGTGATGGGCGAGCCAAGATCAGGCCTGTCTGTGTGACTTTGGAGCCCACCTAGTGTCCAGCGCAGTGTCTGACACCTGCTTGGGCTGCCCTGCCCCCTACCAGCTCCTGGGGGAGGCTCCCACAGACCAAGAGTTCCTGATGAGTGCTTGCCCTCCCCCTGCCCCCTCAGCCTCTCAGCTCAGCACACCAAGGCCCCATCTCAGTTCCTCTAGCGGGAGACAGGGCCCCTCCTTTCTCTGGGCTCCAAAGCCCAGTTACCAGCCCCGCCTTGTAGTGAGGATGGGAGAGTGCCCTGTGTTAACATCTGTGTCTGGGTGGGCTCCCTCTGGGAGTCAACTTGTGTACACACAGAAGATCTTCAAAGATGCATCTCCCAATATTTATTCTGGAAACTGGAACTCACAGATAAGATGAGCGTGTGACATGGAAGATGCAGAATAAATTGACATTTTCTAAGCCACAAGAGCCGCATCCACATAGCTCCAGGGTGGCGGCCAAAGAGGGAAAATTGCAGTTGGCCAGAGGAAGCTTCAGGGATCCTTCCTTGCCAATGCCTCCCTACCCCCGGCAGCAAAATCTCATGTGTGAGAATTCCAGCACCTGAGAACTCACTGGCTCTGCAGTCTTGGCCCCCAAATCTCAGAATTGTCACTTAATAGAAACCTAACACCATCACATTTCAAGTCAGGATCACACAGTTTTAGATTTTGGGGAACTTAATGATCATCTTGCCCAGAGCTTTGACCAACACCCCAGTCCTGTCCACTCTGTTGCAGTAAACATCCTCCAGACTTCTGATCTCTCCCCAGGCCCATCTCCTCAGGAGCCCTCCTTGACCCCTCATACCAGGTCAGACACCCTCATCATCATGAACTCCCTGTATGAGAAGACTTTTGAGCAGGGACTTGAGTACATGAGGGAGTAGACAATTAAGGAGAAAACAGTCTTCCAGACAGAAAAACAGCAGGTTCAAAGACCCTGAGGCAGAAATGTGCTTGGTGTGTTTGGGGAAGAACAAGACCTTATTTGACCTCCTGGGCTGGTAAGATCCTGAGACTTTGGGGCACATCAGGAATAAGCGAGAGGTTGCTTGCCCCACTGCTGGGCACAGAGTGAGTGCTTAATAAATTCTGAATTTGTTCAGTTCAGGGCCTCACATGGCCAGAGAGACCCTGACATTGAGTGGACTGGGAGAGAGGACTGGGGACTGACAGGAAGCCAGGTCAAGGGAGGGGCAGGGAAAGGTTCTGGTGTGTTTCCCTTGAAGAAGAGAAAGGAAGACCTTTCAGGGGCTGTCAGGGCAAGGGTCAGGCTGGGTGTGACCCAGGCCCGTGTAGGCACCACTGGGCCGTGGTCACAGCAGAGTGGATGGAAAGTCTATGGAGCAAGACAGGTACATGAGCTGTGGGTGTTAAAAATGTTCTCCAGGCACACAGGGGTGTTAACAAAATGTTCCCATTTATTTGAGGAAAGGCCTATTTTCTCCTCTCTCTCATTGGTTTCAGAAGCTTTTCCCTTAACCACACATGGGGGGTGGAAGAGCATGCTTCCCAGAAGTTGGAGGATGGGAGACTCTAAGCCCCTTGCTGTGTAGGCTTGGTCAGGCCAGGTCACTTCCCTGACCCTCGGTTTCTTCCTCTGTACTTGGAACATGATGTCCCTTTGGAAGGCTGTCATGAGGATTGAATGTGGTGTTGTAAACTGAGGCCCAAAGGTGGACCTGGTGCAGAGTGGGCACCCATATAGCCCAGGCTGCTCCATGTTGTGAAGAGTTCAGTTCTCTCTGAGTTCCGAGACTTTTCTAGCCATAATGTGTGATGGGACAGGAAGAGCAGGAGACCAGAAACAGAGGCACGCAGATTCCACTCTCTCCTCTTTTCTGGCCTCCTTTCCGGGGAGGCCGGCCCATCTCCCTGTCCCGGCATGGACCCTTCAGGACAGAGGAAGCCATGTCTCTGCTCCTAGACCCTGGTGGAGCCTGGAGGTCCCTCCTAGACTTGGCCTGGGTGAACTGCCCCAGAATCCCTGAGCAGGAGGCAGGAAAAGGAAGAAGGGACAGTCTCTGTCAGGGTGCGCGGAATGTGCCACGGCCCAGGTGGACACACCAAGAAGGCCCATGTGGGAGTGAACACGGGTTCTGATGATGAGGTGGACAGGAGGTGGGGTTTTAAATGTTCGCTTGTGGCAGCCTGAAGGGAAGGCAAAGCCCGTGCAGATACTGCCTCTTGTGAGGGGCTGTTCGGCCCAACCCTCTGTGTGAGTCAGATGAGTCACTGACCCTCTCTGGACCTGTTTCCTCAGTGGCCAGTGATGGGGGTGGACTTAGATGGTCTCTGCCTTGTCTGGGCTTTCCCCAAAGGTCCTCAAGCAAGGTGTTGGGTTGCAGGTGGCTTAGCTGGGAAATGACCTCAGGAGGTACACAGAGGGGAGTCGAGGGAGAGCTGGGGGAGAGGCCAGAGAGACTACACTGAGGAGCAGATCTCACTGTGGACAACTGGCCACTGCGCTGGAAACCCTCCGAGGAACCGCATGCTCCATGCTTCTGCTTACTGTCCCTTATGTGATCACGGGATCTCCCCTGCCAGGGGGGTGTCCTCCTGTCCCTTATGGTTTTTTTTGTTTCATTTTGTTTTGAGTTAGAGTTTCACTTCGTCGCCCAGGCTGGAGTGTAGTAGCATGCTCATGGCCACCCCAGTGTCTACCTGCCGGGCTCAGGCGATCCTTCCACCTCAGCCTTCCAAGTAGCTGGAACCACAGGTGCATGCCACCACACCCGGCTAATTTTTTGATTTATTGTAGAGATGAGGTCTTGTTAATTTACCCAGGCTGTTCTCTAACCCTTGGGCTCAGGTAATCTCCACACCTCCGTCTCCCAAAGTGCTGGGATTACAGGCTGAACCACCGAGCACAGCCTGTTCCTCATGGCTGAGGACTGCCTCTGCTATGTGAGTCCCCAGCCCTACACTAGCCCTGCTGGTAGGCTGAGAAAGCTCCCTTGGGGCACCTGCCTGGGGAAGCTGGGCGGAACTCTCAGAAACTGTCCACTTGCTGCAGGGGTGCTCTGGTGGCCTGAGGGCCTGGGGATGGCACAGCCAAAGTGCTGCTGCATCTCCCAACCCCCTTGCTGCCCAATCCCCTTGGAGTCTCATGGCTCTCCAGGCAATGCAACTCTAGAGCCCCCAGACCCTCAGGGCAGAGTCATGTCTGCCTTGCGTGTTGCCACATTCCCAGCACCGAGGACAACACCCGTCCATAGTGTTTGTTGGCATACATTGGCTGCTTGTTTAGGTGTGTCTCTCTTGAGACCCCTTGTGTGTGGGCTCTGAGCTGAGCACTGAGTTGTGGCATTGAGTTAGGTGGGGTCCCTGCCCTTGGGCACTTGTGACTGGAAGGGAGACAGTCGTATGGTAATGGTCGCTGCTTTACTGGCAATGGGGCCACCATGGCTGAGCCTCTACCATGCACATAGCGCAGTCATTTGCCACCTCTTTTTAGTCTCCATTGGCCACACAGGGGCCTCATGGGCATGTCTGCTGTGTCGGTGAGAAGCTAGAGCTCAGAGAGAGGTGCGACGGCTTGGCCAGTGCACCTGGCTGTGTGGAGGGAGGTGGGATTTGAATTCAGGGCTTTCAGCCCCAAGTACACCAGCTCTGCAACACCTTTGCAGCAGCTCAAATACTAGAGGTTACCAGGTCTAGGTGAGAGATGCTGCCAGCCCTGGGACTCATGGGGGCCCTGAGGTAGGTTGGGGGTGAGTCTGGGAGGGGCTCCGGGAGGCCATTGGACCAGGGAACTGAGTCACATTGGATAGATTTGAGTCAGAAGAAACTTCTGAACCCAGTAGCTCCTGTCTTGGGAAGAGACCTTGTCTTCCGCACCCCTCAGCCCTCACCGCTGGAAGCTGGAGACCTGGTCCCCAACTGGGCTGCGACATTTCAGGCAGCCCCACCCACGCTGGTTGATGGATTCTGCCCTCTCCACTGTCCTTGTGGCAATTTCTGGAGCACATCCTGAACTGGTGCACAGCTCATCTGTCCCCTAATGGCCCCTCTGACAAGGCTGGCCTCAGAGGACATAGTGTTTCATTGTCTCTGACACTCGCCTCTGTAGACTTTCCCTAAAAGCGACAGTTTCCACCGTGTGCCACCCTGAGAACATGGCAGGTTTGCATTTCACAGATGAAGTGGTGTCAGCTGAAGGTTTTGGGTAATGCCAGAGCCAACAGGGACCCGAATTGGGACGAGGCAAGCAATGGTTCCTTTCCGAGTCTTGGCCACCTCACCTACAATGGGGCCTTCATAAGGCTGCTGTGAGTTTCCTACAGGGCACGGAGAATGTGGTGCTGGCACTGTGCCTGGCACAAGGGGAACTGGTTGTCAGCACCATCATCACCTGTACATGCAGCAGCAGGTGTACACGGGGCTGTGGGGGTCCTCATCCACTCCCCTGAGTTCAGTTTTGCACAAATCACTTGCCCAAATCCCACCCAGTGCCACATGCAGAGACAGGGACTCTATCAGACGAAATGGGTGGGATGGAAGCCCATATCCCTCCACGGTGTCTGCCACCCTTCCTGGCTTTTAGGAGCTACCAGTGGTTCCAGAACCTGCTTCTGTGCTCTGGCCACCGTTCAGGTATATCACCCTGATCCACGGAGGCCCCAGTGTGTCCAGGCACCAGAGGGACGGCCAGCAGAGGCCCCCCTGCCTGAGGACGGGAGCCTCACAGGACAGGGTGTTTGCTGCTCAGTCATCCAGGATCGAGTTCTTGTGGATTCATGGGGTGAAACTCCTTCCCTTTGCCAGGTCTCCCTGGAGAGGCACACTGTTGGGACTCTTGTGACCCCCCCCCAAGTGCTTGGGCCTGTGAAGGGAGTGAGGATGCCCATCTCCTGACGAGGGCGCTGTGCTCACAGAGGTCTCTGGGGGTGCCCATGGCCTCTCAGAGGAGTCGCAGTGCAAAGCCCCGTGTACAGGTGATGCCTTGTACCTGATGAGTTCTGTTGTCCTGTTTCTCCCCTCATCTGGGATTGCTGGGGAAGCTGAAGACCCACCTGGTGCTTAGGGAAGAAAGACAAGGGTGTGTTTGTGTGTGTTTTCGCACATTTTATTTGCTGGCTGGGAAAACATCATGCCAGCCCTGGAAAGGGGCCACTGGAGGAAGTCAGTTTGGCATTTCTGCCGGTAGACATGCCATCTGTGACCAGGAACAGCATCGTTTCATCAAGGCCCCACAAATCCTGGCTTGGGGGAGGAGGGTGGGCTGCACTGAGGAAGGAGGCGGCAAAAGATGGGGAGGAGGAACTGGAATCCACCTCAGCCTCCTTGGGCAGATGTGTGGCTGCAGGCAGCTCTGTCTCCGTCTCCTCATTCCTCTGCGGTGATCACCCACCCTTCCCCCACTCACCTTGAGAATTCACCAGAGTGGGTGTGGGCTCCAGATCCTCCAAACTGCAGGGCGACCCTCTGCACGTGGGTTGAGGGAATGTCCTGAGAGAAGGCAGGGCTTAAAAGTTCTAGATCCTGAGGTGGGGTCCAGGCCTCAGTCTTGCTGAGAGTTTCCCGGAGATTCTGACGCAGAATTAGGCTTGGGAACCACTGAGCAACACCAACCAGCTCACTGTACAGAGGAAGAAACAGACACTCTGGGGGCCTGAGTGCCTTGGTGAGACTTATCTCTAAAAGTTTCCAGCTGACCGTCTGTGAGAAACTGAGTGACATCCTGGTTAAGAGCCAGAGCTCTGGGGTTCGGCAAACCTGGGCTCCAGCACCCAGTCACCAGCTGTGTGACCTTGGGCATGTGCCTGCACCTCTCTGAGCTTCTCTTCTGGGGACTGAGGATGGTCACAGTACCTGCTGCCTGGGGATGTGGGAGGATGTATTGGGCCAACGATTCGAAAGTCCTGTCAGCAGCTGTCACTGGACACTGGTTGTGTGGACTCAGCTGTACATGAAGGTCCCTTCTGGGGGGCTGAGTTCTGCAGGGTGTGGATTCTCCCTGTCCCACCTCCCACTGCCGTTCCCACTTCCTGTCCTCCTCAGGTTGGGGGCTGCATGGCTTCACCCGCTCCTCCCCATCCCTCCCCTTTCTTCTCCCACTTAACAAACAGCTTCACTTAAAAAGCCATCTGGGAGGATGGATGGCACAAGGCACATTGTGCAGAATAAGTTTCCAGGGAGAAGAGCCAAGAAATTAAAGGCACAGCACCGACGATGCCAGTCTCATTAGGCCCCACAACTCTCCTGCTGGAGAAATGCATTTCTGAATTATAAATGCGTCCCTCACTCCCCGCCCCGTGTTCTGGGCTTTGTGCTTATCTGTCTTTGGGCAGGTCTGCTCCCTGTGTCTCCACCTGGTTCCCTTCCTCAGGACAGATGCTCCATATCTCACTAGCAGGGGCTATCTTTGGGTCTTCCTAAACCAACTCTTCTCTCCTGTACACTCGCTGCCTCACCTCGGTTAACTGCTCCCTCTCCCTACGGGGGCCCTGGGGAGGGCTTGTCTTCTATGGGATCTCCCCAGGCAGATTTGGGGCCAGTGGGTAGATGCCCTGAGAAAGGGAGATGTGTTCAAAACTGGGGTGAATGTGTAACCCTGGGAAAGGCTGCTTGTCACTGGAGGTGTGCACAAAGATGGGTGGGCATTCAGCAAAGAAGCCTTGCAGGAGGCAAACTAGCAGAGATGCTGGGAACACAGGCTTCAGAGGCCGAGAGGTCTGGGCTGAGTTCTGATTGCATGGATTATAAGAGTGTCTGACCTTAGCATCTGCCTTGTGTCAGTTTGTTTTGTGTTGCTGTAACAGACTATCACAGACTGGGTAGTTCACAAAGAACAGAAATTTATTACCTCACAGTTTCTGAGGCTGGGAAGTTCAAGATCAAGGCTCTGGCATCTGGTGAGGGCCTTCTTGCAGTGACCTCACATGGTAGAGGATGGAAGGGCAAAAAAAGGACCAATTCCTTCCATCAAGTTGCTTTATAAGTATGCCTAATACTATTCATGAGGGAAAAGCCCTCATGGCCTAATCACCTCTTAAGGGCCCTACCTCTTAATACATTACATTGGCAACACCAGAATTTTGGAGGGGTCTATTCAAACCCTGGCATTTCATCCTTATCTCTCCCTTTATGTCCTTCTCACATACAAAATACATTCATCTTATCCAAATAACCCCCAAAGCTCTTAGCTCATTCCAGCATCAACTTGAAAGTCTAAGTCCAAAGACTTACCTAAATCAGGTATGGGAGAGAATCAAGGCAGGATTCATCCTGAGGCAAATTTCCCTCCAGCTGTGAGCCTGTGAAATCAAGCAAGTTAGCTACTTCCAAAGTACAATGGTGGGACAGGTATAGGTCAGATATTTCCATTCCAAAAGGGAGAAATAGGGAAGACAAAAGGAGAGACAAGTCCCTGGTAAGTGCAAAGCCTGATAGCACAGACAACATTCAGTCTCAAGGCTTGAAAATAATCTTTGGCTCCATGACACATTGGGGTGAGGCCTGGGCACCCAGGGCTTGGGCACCCCTGGCCCCATGGCTTTGCTGGCTGCAGCTCTCATGAGTTGGAGTCACATGCCTTTGGTTCTCCCAGGCTAGAGAAGCATGCTGGTGGGGTCTCCAGGGTGACCCTGCTCCCATGGAACGGCTAGGCATTGTTCTAGAGGGGGTTCCTTGTGGTGGCTCTGCCCCTGTGGCAGATCTCTGCCTGCCCTTTCTGGGGTATCCTTCAACATCTGCCTCCAGAGTTCTTGCACTCTGCAGCACTAGCACCATGTGGATGCCACTGAGGCTCACAGCTTGTGCCCTCTCAAGCAGTGGCTTGAGCCACACCTGGGTCTGCTTGAGCCGTGGCTGCGGTGGCCAAAGAGTACTGGACCTGGATGAGGTGAGCAGAGACACGAGGCAGCCCTGGGCAGTGAAACCTTAGGTCCCATGGGTTTCCTGGGCCCTTCCCCTGGAACTATTCTATTTCTAAGACCCTAGCACTTTGGTCCTGTGATGAATGTGGCAGCCCCCAGAGAACTCTGAAATGCCTTTGAAGTCATTCTCCCCTTCTCTTGGTGAACAGCACCTGGCTTCCTTCTATCCATACGAATCTAATCACATGGTCACTTGGCCACACATTTGATTTTCTCTCCTAAATATTATTTTTGATTAATTACTTGGCCATTAGTTATACTTTTCTAAACATTTACATTTTGCTTCCCTTTTAATTATAAATTCCATCTTTAACTGTGTTCCTCTTCTCACATTTTGCTATAAGCCATTCAGAGAAGCCAGGCAGCATCCTGAACACTCTGCTGCTTAGAACTTTCTCCAGCCAAATACTCTAGTTCATTGCTCTTGATTTCTGCCTTGCACAAAGTCCTAGGGCACAGA
This sequence comes from Tarsius wallacei, assembly GCA_963574415.1. NCBI lineage: Eukaryota > Metazoa > Chordata > Mammalia > Primates > Tarsiidae > Tarsius > Tarsius wallacei. The sequence goes on from CAUYQG010042073.1 coordinate 27,809, forward strand.
CGTAGCTCAGTCAGGTTCTTGCCACTTTGTACCAAGGATGGCCTTTCTAGTGTCTGTTTCTGAGATCTCAATAGAATGGTTTTCATTGTTCACTTTTTTTTTTAGTTTGGAAAATATAGTTTATTTAGAAAGTAAATTGGAGAGAGAGAGCGAGAGAGCGAGAGAGTGTGCGCGTGCGCGCGAGAGAGAGAGAGAGAGAGAAAGATTCTTCTCCCCAAGGTAGGGGAAGGGTCCAAAGCTAGGAAATGTGGCAGCCATAGCTCAAAGAGCCATGTGAACACACCAGAGTTTAACAAAACAATGGCCCACTGCCCACTTTTCTACTAGCACCACTGCCACTTAGATAATCCCTAAGGAGACTGAGGTTTTTCCTGAAAATCTTGTCTTCTGAGCCTTCACCAGAATCACCCTTAATGCTCTTTTCACAGCAATACAGGCCTTTTCCAGCATTCACTTTAAAGCTGTTCCAGCCTCTACCCATTGCCCTGTTCAAAACCACTTCCACACTTGTAGGTATTTTTTATAGCAATACTCTACTTCTTTGGTACTAATTTATATCTCCATTCATGTGTGCTGCTATAACAAAATACCACAGACTGGGTAATTTATAAAGTACATAAATTTAGTTTTCACAGCTCTGGAGAAGGGAAGTCCAAGATAAAGTTGTCAGCAGTTTGATTGCCTGATCAAGGCTGCTCTTTGCTCCCAAGATGGCATCTTGAACCACCGTGTCCTCTGCAGGGGATAGAACACTGTTGGAGAGGAGGAACACTGTTTCCTCACATGGCAGGAGGCAGAAGGGCAAAAGGGGATCAAAGGGGATTAAAATAGGCATTAATATATTCATTAATACATTCAAACCCCTTATGACAACCACCTTCCAAGTGCCCCATTTACCAACACTGTTGCAATGAGGATTGTGGCTCCAACACATAAATTTTAGAGGATATATTCAGACCATAACATGACATACTCCCTGATCCTTGGTTCTTTCATCTGTAAAATGAAGTCAAACAATAGTTGCTACTACCCAGGTTGTCATGGGGACTAGGTGACATAACGTGTGTGAAGCATGGAGCACAGTGTCTGGCACAATTTGTACTTAATAAATATTGGAGATAATTATCATCAGAAAGTTGTCACTCCCTTGAGCAAGCTAAGATTCTAGATTGTTGTAGTTCAAAAAACCCAAGACTCTGTTATTCTGTGATTCAATTCTCTCAAGATTTTACGATTATTTTAGATTCTCAGGCTTTAAGATATTATAATTTTGGGATTTTGACTCTTGATGGACTAACAGGGAATGAATTTATCCTTCCACTTAAATAATAAAAAAAGAAAAATATATACATTTTTAAAGACACTGTACATCAGGTAACCATGGACAGTGATCCCAGAGAAGAAGGGAAACAAACAAGGTGAGCCCTGTGATCCCACAGCTTACTGCCTGAGGAGAGCCTTCAGGTCACTGTGCAGGGAGTAGAATCTGGCAGGCTCCCTTAACTGAGGAGAGTAAAGAGTCAGGGGAGGCACAGACTGCTTGAGTTTTCAAGGACAGAGCACCAGGTAAAAGAGGGCTGCACAAGGAAGGAGAACACCAGAGATGTGCAGAAGTTTTCTTCAAGCATTTTGCTGAGTACTGATCTGTGCATTGTGTGAGAAAAATGCCAGGAAAGAACCATTTGAGAGGATTAGGGTAAACAGTGGCCAGCTCTGGTACAGAGCCAGGAATAATGCCTGTGTTCACTAGCTAGACTGAAAGCCCTCAGGATTCACAGGGCACTAGGTAGAGTGCGCAAGAGGGTCCTGCCTCAGCTAAGGGGAATAATTAGTTTTAGACTAAATTATGCACAAGCACTTGTGCCTAACACAAGTGTGCTAGTTTTCTAGGGCTATCACAAACCATGTGGCTTAAACCAATAGAAATTCATTCCCTCACAGTTTAAGAGGTCAGAAGTCTGCAATCAAAGGGTTGGCAGACTTAGTTACTTCTGAAGTCTATGAGGAAACATCTGTTCCATGCTTCTCTCCCAGCTTCTGGTGTTGCTGGCAAGTTCTGGTATTCTTGGCTTGTAGATGCATCACTCCAATCTCCGCCTTCATTTTTACGTGGAATTCTCCTCTGTGTTTCTTCATGGGACCTTCTTATACAGAGACCAGTCACTAGATGTAGGATTCACCCTAAACCAATATGATTTCATCTCAACTAATTACATCTGCAAGTATTCTACTTAAATAATGTCAAATAATGCCAAATAATGTCACATTCTGAGGTTTCAGGTGGACATGAGTTTTGGGGGACACTATTTAACCCTGTACAATAAGTTAAAGACAAGACCCAAAAGGATTAAGCTGTTTCAAGTAATTTGACTATATTCCAAAACAAAACTCAAAAATATTTATAGAAATACAAAAATATACTATATTCATCAGGATAAAATTCACAATGTCTGGCACTTAGACAAAAATTATCAACCGTACAAGAGGCAGGAAAACACAATCTATAATGAGAATAATCAATCAACCATACCAACACAAAACTAACACCAATATTAGAATTAGAAGACATAGACATTAAACTAGTTCTTAAATTGTCTTCCAGATGTTAAAAAAGCAGACTAGAGACGTAAGTTGCATAATGAAGTCCTAAATTGAATTATTGAGGTAAGAACTAAATATTTGAGATGTAAAATTCACTGGATAACATCAACAGTAAGCTATACATTACAGAAAAAAATTACCAAATATGAAGACAAAGGAATAGAAACAACTCAAAATGAAATACACAGAGAAAAAATAATTGAAAAGGAGTGAATATTATTAATGATTTAAAGTCACACCAAATCATTAAATCATTAAATAATTTAATTATTAAACTTTGAAATGATTAGAGACCTAATATACATACAATTGGACTTCCCAAATGAGGGGTAAGAGTACAGAAGAATTATTTGAAGATATAATAGCCAAAAATTTTCCAAATTTGATGAAAACCACAAATCAAGATCAAGGTGCAAAAAGTATGAAGAAAACTACACCAAGACACAGAATAATTAAGTTGCTCAAATCCAGTGATAATAAGAATATCATAAAAGCAGCCAGAGAATAAGGACATATTACAAACAGAGGAACAAGTTAACGATAATAGCTGATTTTGCATAATAAACTATGCAAATTGGAAGACAATGGGACCATATCATTAATGTACTAAAAGAAAAAACTGTCAACCCAGATTTCTTTGCTCAGCAAAAATATCTTCCAAAAAATAAAGAGACAAAACAAAGATTTTTTTCTGACATATAAAAGCTGAAATAATTACAGAACACTACAAGAAATAACATATGACAATCTTTGGGAAGAAGGAAAATGGTACCATGTGAAAATAGCTGGGGGGAGAGCCAACTATTGGAAAACTGCTACTTTAAACAAAGGAGTTAAAAGGGGGGGGTGAAGTTGGCATTTTGATGGTCTCCCTGAAAACCCAAGCTGATATTTATCAGATGGACATCTGGAGATGTGGGGGACAGACAGCTCTAAGCTCCAGAATCAGTCCTGACATGAGATCAAGAGAGTGCTTTCAGTGAAGGAAGTGGTGAATAAATGGGAAAGTTTTTACACACTTCTCTTGAACCTCTGCAGTCCTAGCCAGAGGAGAGACAGCCCAGGCTCTCCCCCTTGAATACTCTCCTTCATTGGCCAGGAGCTACCAAGAATCAAACAGAGGTACCAGTTGGATCTATGTGGTGCCTGAGAGACTCCAGTGCCTGGTGAGTTCTGGCACTGGTGGCTACCAATCCCCCTACACAGAGAGGTTTCATGGGGGTACAACCTGTGGAGGTGATCTGCACGGCATGAGTGCTCTCTCTTCTCTCCTTCTCTAGGCTCAAGGTAATACACCCATTTTAAGGATGTTACTTCAGTAGTGCCAGTGCCTGCCCTGACCCCAGTTCTTGGCTGTAAAAGTGGCTTTCCCTTAGAGGGTTGCCATTCCTCCCACAGAGCAGGGCAGGAACTAAGAGGAAGTGAATCTCTGCACAACATGGAGGTGGTGACCCCACCCACCTGTGTACTGAGGG
>CAUYQG010042078.1:0-16266 GCA_963574415.1 Tarsius wallacei
GGGCAGCAGGTGATCATGGGAAGGGCCCTGCCCGCAATGCCCAAGTTTGGCTCTGCTGCTCAGCACGTGTGATGTGGGCACAGGGCCATCTGCTGAGCAATGCCTGCCTCCCCTGCCAACGATGAGGCTGGTCTACAACACAGCAGCACCCTATGGCAGGCCTGGCCCCTCCGACCCAGAGCCCAGGCAGGGTGAGGCTGAGAGTTCCAGGGCCAACACGACCGTGACAACCACGAAAGAGCACCATCCCTGGGGTCCTAGGGCCTCCTGACCCTCCATGGAGAGGTGGGGAGTGGTTGGCTGGGCCCTTGGGCTAAGCGGGGGTTGTATCCCAGGCCCCATTGAGCAACGGTGGTCCTTAGGCAAGTTAGTGTTCTCATCTGCCAAGCAGGGTGACAGACAGTGCACGTCTCATAAGGTTATGGCTGAGCATGGGTGCGTGAGCAGAGGCAGGCTGTATAACATGCAGCTTCTGGCTCACAATAAACACTCGCGACCGCAACGGCTACGGCAGCTGCCACTAGGGCCACTGCAACTACAACCCCGGCCACCACGGCCAACATGACGACCACCGCCACCAAGGCCAACACGACAACCACCACCATGGCCGACGCTATGACCACCGCCACTATGGGCAACACTACGACCACCACCACCATGGCTACTGCCACTACAACAGCTGCCACTAAGACCACTGCCACTGCCACTACCATGATTCCTATAATGATGATGATGGTGACGGTGGGTGATGGCGGCAACTCCTCTTCCTCCTTCCTCTCCTCTTTCCCCGACTGCATGCTTACGGGTGCCTGGCTCTGAGCTGGGCCCCGGCGACCCCCAAATTCCCCCGTCCCTTGGAGCTAACCCACCAGTGGAGAACAGGGTTGGCAGGCAAACAAACAAGATCGCTTCAGAGAGTGAGGGAGGCTGGAAAGGAAAGAGAAAGCAGCCGTGCTGGAGAGTGAGGCCTGAGTGACATCAGCCAGGTAAAGGGCTAAGGGGAGGTCTGGGAAGAGGAAAACCCAGTCAAAGGCCAGGGTCATGGAGAGGAGCAGAAAGGCTTTGACAATCCCCAAGAGCCCCATGACTGTCCCTCTCTGTGGGGACTGCGACTCTAACCTCCACATGCAGTTAACAAACAGAGACCTGTGGAAGTTCAGAAACTTGTCACGGGTCGCTCAGCAAGAGAAGTCCAGTGCCAGGACTTGGAAAGAGTGCCCAGGCCTGGGGAATCATGGCTTTCTGCCTTTCCAGAGGCCTGACGTCTACAAGGAGGGCCCGTGCACGCCCAGGGCCCATGCGAGAGCACGCTGCTTCCAGGCCTCCTCTGCTGTCCTGGCAGAAGGCACGTCTGTCACGCGACGCCTCCCCGCGCTCCCCATCCCAGGTCAGGCTGTTCATCCTCCTCCAGGAAGTTCATCCCAGACCCTCAACTCGTGACGGCCTTTGACTGCACTCAAGCTGCTCCAGGCCCACAGCAGGAGGTGCAGCTGAGTAACTGGGAGGGGGGCACGGGGGGCAGGGAACAAGTCACTTGTCATTTTTAGAACAGAGCTAAGAATAAAGAAAGGTCAAAAGCAGATTTTAGTTGGGCCTGACCCAGGACCACGGGACGAGGGCCGAAGGGCAGGTCTATGGTGCAGTGGGGCTCACCCAGCTGCCCCCTCGCACCCACCTTCGAGTCTCCTTTGACCCTCAGGTGACTCCCAACCCTGTTCCCAGAACAATCCATCTAGCTTGACGGGGAGGTAAGATCCTAGAACTTGTGGCTCAATGGTCGCGCTTGGGGTCAACCATGTGGGGCTCGGTTGTCGAACAGACTTGGGCAAGGTGCTACCCTCCTCAGGGCCTACTCCTCCCCTGTGACATGGGAAGACAGGCTCCCTGGCCAGCCTCCCTCCCAGGACTCCCAGAAGGCCAGTCTGGAGGTGGTGACCAGAGCTGTAGAGGGCTCAGAGCCTGAGGCAAGGGAGGCAGCGGCAGATCCAATGAGTAAAAATGAAAGGCCGGGCACAGTGGCTCATGCTTGGAATCCCAGAACTTTGGGAGGCTGAGATGGGAGGACTGCTTGAGCCCAGTAGTTTGGGACCAGTCTGGGCAACATAGCAAGACCCCATCTCTATTAAAAAAAAATTTTTTTTTTAATGAACCAAGAAACGGACAATGGCAGGAGACTGAGATTGGTGTCTCAAAGACTAGATTCTAGAGGGAAGTCGCCCAGAATGTCATCAGGACTGCAAGAACAGAGACTCTCTCTCTCCCAGGGAGACGAGTGGAAGGCCCAGAGCATTGTGAATTATCACAAGTATTGGAGCCAGAAGGGCTCCCAGGAACCCCGGGTGACCAGGGATGGCAGCATGGCATGTATGCTACCACTCCCTGTCCTGAGGATCGCTGTAGCGCCAATCCCTTCCACACCAGCACTTCCCCTGTCACTAGGGTCCAGGCGACAGCCACCAACCAGCCACAGCTGGGTTCTCAAGGAAGCTGACTTGCCATTCTGGTTTTTTTTTTTTTTTTTTGACTTGGAGTCTCGCTTTGTTGCCAAGGTTGGAGTGCAGTGGCGCGCTCACGGCCACCCCAGTGTTGGCCTGCTGGGCTCCAGCTATCATTCTGCCTCAGCCTTCCAAGTAGCCTGAACTACAGGCGCACACTACCACACCCGGTCCATTCTGGTTTTGAGATAGGGAAGAAAGCCCCAGGAAAGGAACTTTCCAAAGTCACACGGCAAGGCAAGGGTGGAAACTAGGACTCAGAGCCCACAGACTTCTGAGTGCTAGGCTGAGCTGACTTGAGGCCCCAGTGGTGGAGACCCCAAGCAGCACCTGTCAGGTTGGGTCAAAACAAAAGCCTCCCCCACCCTGCCAAGGGCTGCTCAGTTCTGAACTGCAGGGCGGGCCAGAGGCCCTGACCCCACTGGGAGGACTGGCCAGCCCCGCTCACGCCAGCCACTGCACCCTTGGACAGTCCATCCTGGGAGCTGTGCTGCCCTCTCCTTTCCCCGGGCCATCAGGCGGCTCTCCTGCCTGGCTCAGAAACAGAGTGCAAATTAATGGAGAGCTAATCAGCCGAGGAAGGGATATTAATAGACAGGCCCGCCCCCAGCCTTCCCAGCTGATCTCAAGCCAAGGAAAGGCGCCTCCAGGAATCAGAGAAAATGCTTTCCGTGAGGAGTGGCCTGAAGGAAGGTCACAGAGCAGACACAGGCTCTCGGGCTGGAAGAATGCACAGAAACCCTCCACCATTTGGGGAGCTTCACTGAGGTCCCGGAAACCAGGAAGTTGCTCCCCATCCCCCATTTTTCTGGAGTAGGTCCACCACCCCATCCCAGTCTGAAAGGACAACCCCATGACTCTTCCTCCAGCTCCAGCAGGTTAAGGACCACAGATCTAGTCCATATTCCTTTCTCATTCCTCACACGGGGAAACTGAGGCCTGACCAAAGGAAGCTACTCGCCCAAGGCCACACCGCAAATTATGGCAGAACGACCACACACCTGCTCACTCTAGAAATACTTACTAAGTGCCTATTATGCCCAGCCCTGAGCACTCTGGGACACACAGAGACATGGAAGGCGATGTCCCCATCCCCATCAACCCTTGTAACTAGCTGGGTCTCCACCCTCCCAGCGTTCCCCCCAGCAACAGTGCCACCCAAATGTTGAAGCAGAGCTCAGGCACAGGCAGTGAGACTCTGGGGCTCCCATGGCCCCATAAGGTGTCACAGTTGGTGCTAGGAGGGTGAGAACCTGTGGCCAGATTCCATGCTTGAGGTTTCTGGAAAGGGTCATGTCTGGCCCCTGGCAGGAAAGATGATGTCACAATCAGCTCCTCCATTCAACACACGTAGGTTGAGTCCTTACCATGCACAAGGGCCCCAGAGGTGAATGAAGAACACATGTGTGCACATACCACCACACACGCATATACACGCACACATGCCTCACACGCATACACACATGGACACACATGAGCACACACCTCATGAGTGCATGCACTGCACACACATCACACACACACGTAAACAACATGCACACTCCACACGAGCACACACATGCAAGCATGTGTGCACGTGGGAGGCACGACTGACCACCAGCTCTAGAGTGGCAACATGTGAACCGGGTAGAGGAGGGTTATGACCATCCAGCCCTGACGCTCCAATGGGCTCAAGCAAAGTTCCAGGGATACACAACTGCGCACAGGGTGAACACAGCCCACACTCAGAGCTTGTGAGACGGTGGACAGGGTGGGGACAGGCCCTGACCACAGGCAGAGGGTGTCTAGGGAAGCCTCAGGACAGCTGGCAGGTGTGCAGCCTACAAGGGAGAGGGCTGGCAGCTCTGCCAGCTGTGGGGCTGAACTCTGTGCTGGGCTGGGAGCCCGCGAGCTGCCCCAAGCTCACTTGTGCGAGAAACCACTGCTGGTGGATCTGACCAGCACCCAGACCCCGTTCACATAGCAGCTGTCTGTGCCCCAAAGGCACTTTCTGGAGGGCCCCCAGAGGAAGGGGGCACTATGGCAAAGATATCGCCCCACTGTTCACATAAGAGAGAGGGATCTTGGGACAGAGCCCGGACCCAGTCCCACAGGCCCCTCACAGGGTTGGCAAAGGGACTCAATGTCAGTCCTAGATCCTTCCTAGCTGTGACCGTGGGCAAGTTACTCAACCTCTCTGAACTTCACTTTTCTCACTGTAACATGGATTATTAGTAATATGCAATTTACAGGTTAGAACCATTTCTGAAGAATACAGACTCCTCAGCACAGCCCACAAGACCGAGGGAGCTGGCCCTGCCATCCTCTCTGGCCTGACCTCCGACTACCTTCCCCTCAGCTATGACCCTGCGGCCATCCGTGCCCCCAACACCGCTTCCCTTCCCTGCCCCGTGGCCCTACACTTCTGCCTCCGTGGCCTAGAGAGCCATCCCTGCTCTCGTGTGACCCTTCTCCAGTCCCAGGTTTACATCCTCTGCCCGGTCACAAGTGTCAGTGTTTACATATCTGTCCATATGTTTACTGAGCCAGGGTGCGTCTCCCCCAGTGGACCATGGAGCCCGCTGATGGACACAGGGCCTGACACCAGGGGCTCGATGAACATGTCTAGAAGAAATAACACACTTCAAAGGAGACCTCTGAAGTGACGCTGCGTCACACCCCCACAGCGTTGGCACACACTGTTGTTACCATGACTGTACTGCCAGAAAGGCACAGGGAGCTGTGGCTTCTGACCCCGATCTTCATGAGGGAGAAAATTGCAAGAAAAGAACCGCGAATCCAAACGTGCCCTTCACCAGCTAAGTCACCCTCTAGGCCATGCACCCCTGCCCACACACGCATACCCACACCCACACTGAGCTTGCTTTACTCTGAAGCAAATCCCAGTCACTATATGACTCCACAGGAGAGGATTTCTTAGGGAAACGTTGCCAAGAGGTGGCTGGGCAAGGCCTGAGCAGTGCCCTGGGCACCACCTCCTGATGAAGACCCTTGAAGCACCAATGGAGGAGTGGAGGGATCTGTATTTTACGACTGTGAGTTGCTAAGAGACAAAAAGAAACTTAAAGACACAAACAGGGACAGTCCAGACCCGAGCAGTGGCTCAATAAAGCCAGTCACTCTTGTGACAGCGGTGGCGAAGTTATAAAGTCCTGGCCAGGAGGCAGGGAGGCCAGGTATTGCCCTGGGCACATGACTGAACCTCTCCAAGCCTTAGTCCCCTTCTCTGTAAAATGGGGAAATCACAGCACCTGCCTCAGAGGGCGGGGAGAGGGTCCATGAGATACACAGGGAACGAGGGTGGGCTTGGAGTCCCTTGGCCTGCGAAAAGCTGGGTTCTGCCCAGGAGGCCTAGAGAGCAGCTCGCCCCAGCCCCATTTTCCAGGCAGTCGTGCAGGCCAGGGAGGGGCGATTCATCCTCACAAGAGACAGGGCCCTGGGGCTTTGGTGGGGTGGGGGGGCTTCTCTACAGGAGCAGGTGTGGAAGGTGGGCAGGAGGTGGGAACTGGAGAGGACGTACCTGGAAGAGCTCAGGGTCCTCGGGGCCGTACTGGCTGGGCTCGGACTCGGGGTTCTCCGGGCACCACTGCAGCTCCCCAAAGCAGGCGGCCGAGTCAAAGTCGCTGGCGTCCAGCTGGGAGAGGTCGAGCTCCGGAAAGTCAGCGCAGAGTTGCTCTTCCCCAGGTCCCCCGCCCTGAGGAGACAAGAGAGAGGTGGATCAGAGTTGGGCGGTTGAACCCAAGTAGGGATCCTCTTACTCAAGACGCTGCCAATCTGGACCAAGTGACAAAAAAGGGAAAGACCTGCCCCACCCCTTGCAATGGTCGAATCCACAGGCAGCGAAGCCAGGCCCCAGCAGTACAGACCCCCGCTGCTCTCTCCTCTGCACTCCTACGCATCCCTCAAGGCCCTGCCCACGCGCACCTCTTTCCTCTTATGAGAACTGTTTTGTTGAAAGCTTTATTAGAGCCTATAAATAGAGCTGCTTCTTTACATAACTGCCCCACCTTTCAAAGGGGATTTCTTGAAGCGAATGATCCCTCCATATTAATAATGAAACAAAAACAGCAAAAACAATGACTAACATTATTGTGTGATTGCTAGGCTCTGATCGTGCTCCCAGGGATTTTACGGGAATACCTGTAACATCTACAGTGTGGAAGACCACCCATCAATGGATAACGTAAATAAAACCACAAAGCCTCCATACCATGAAATACTCCAGCGCTGCTGAGAACAGAGAGGCACACCTGTGTGTCCTCCAGACATGGCAAATAAAAGTGAGTCTGCTGGGCAATTGCAGGTAGCACGTGACCCCACGCATGCAAGGAGGAGGAGACAAAATCAAATCATGCATTTCTCCATGTAGGATATCGTGGATGCTAACATCCAGGAAAAGGTCTGGAAGGCCATGAACCTGCCGCCGGCAAGTGGGGGACAGGCGGGAGACACAGCGGCTTCTGGGCAGCACTGTCCAGGGATCAGTGGTTCTCAAAGCGTGGTCCCAGGACTGCAGCACCGGGGAACTTGGGATGTCGGAAGGGATGCAAGTTCTCAGTCCTTGCCCCAGACCTGCAGAGACAGGAGCGATCATGCTCCCAGCCTGGCCTCCTGAGCTGGACAGCGTCCTTAGCAGAAGGGCTGCCCGGTGGACTCAGAGGCAGCCGGGTCAGGAGGCCAACAGAAACAGGACTCCACAGTGGCAAGATGGCCCGCCTGTGCCTGGCAGAACTGGGTTGGACCCCTGCCCCAGTTGCGGGCCCTGGGCCTGACAGAGCCGGGCTGTCCGGTCCCTTCCCCAGGTGTGGGTCCTAGGCCTGCAGAACTGGGTCTGACCCCTCCCCAGCTTCAGGCACCAGGCAAGTCCCTTCACCTGTGGGTCGGGGACGGTGTTGGCCTCACACGGTTGCCATGAAGAGGCAGTGATACAGCCTGGCCCAGGACACGGTCAGTAAACACCAGCACCCAATAATATAACAACTAATGACAACAACAGTAACAAAAAGGACACTGTCTCACGGCAGGTAGGAGAGGGGCCGTCTCGGAAAACAAAGAGGCATATGCGAAGCTTAAGAAAAACAGGCTTTGCCCAGGCCTTTTCCTTAATTGTTCCCACTTACGAGGCCTCATAAATTATGAATAGATGTGTATTATTAGCTCAACTTGCCACAGGAAAGAAGGCTTTTATCCCAATTTGGGTCAAATGTCTTGATTGGCGTTTTGCAAGAATCCAGCCTCATGGGCACCACCAGGGCGGGGTCCTCTCAGACAGTGGGTCCCTGGCCAGGCAGGCAGCGTGGTGCCCAGCAAGCTGTCCCCAGGGACCTGGCCCCCCACTGCCTATTCCTTCTCCAGCCCACATGCATTCAAAACCTACCTACGGAACACCGAGTTGCTGAGCCTGGCACTGTGCGGGGGAGGACGACACCAGACAAATAATCAGGCAAACTCAACGCGTGACTATAAACTGTGACGTTCAGAGAAGAGCTGAATGCTTCTGACCCGAGTGGGAGTCTGAAGATGAGAGGAATGCAGGTGCTGCTTCAACCTCTGGGTCCCCTGGGGAGCCCCTGCCCCCAAAACCCACGGGTTGCCCCTCCCCAAACAGGAATCACTCGTGCACCACGGTGCCCCCTACGCAAGGAACTGGGTGGATTCTCTCACTGTCTCTTGGGAGCCTCCTGCTCCTTGGGGCGTGGCAGGGTTCACCTGTTCTAGATGGACAACTGGCTTGTTTCTCATCTGGGGCCATTATCGAGTAAGCCTGTGATATCTGTGTACATGCCTTTGCACGTATGTCTTGTTTTTTATTTATTTTTTATTTTATTTTTTGAGTTGGAGTCTCACTCTGTTACCCAGGCTGGAGTGCAGTGGCACGCTCATGGACATCGTAGCCTCGGCCTGCTGGGCTCAGGTGATCCTTCCACCTCAGCCTTCCAAGTAGCTGGAACTACAGGCATGCGCCACCACGCCTGACTAATTTTTTGATTTACTGTAGAGATGAGGTCTCACCAATTTACCCAAACTGGTCTCAAATCTGTGGGCTCAGGCAATCCTTTCACTTCGGCCTCCCAAAGTGCTGGAATTATAGGTGTGAGCTACCACGCCAGGCCTTGCATGTATGTCTTAACTTCTCTTGGGTGAAGGCTTAGGAGTGAGTGGCTGGAAGGGCGAGAAGTGTGTGTAACTTCAGGAAGATGACTGGTTGTCCTCCCCAATGCGAGAGCACCTACTCTGTGCACTCCTGTGAGCGACACGAGAGCTCCATCCTTCCCCCTAGCGCTTGGCACTATTGGTCACTTCCTCTTTAGCCATTCTCGTGGGTGTATTCACCATTTATTTGATGCTCCTGTGAGCCAGATGCTGACACATACGATTCGGGTCCTTTCTCCCTCCATGGGTCAACATCTTGGTAGGGGAGAAAACACGTCTATATTTCATTCCACACGAGTTCATGCCATGAAGGGGAAACAAAACAAGGCACTGCTGGAGAGCAGGGAGCGGAATCCGTCTTCAAGGGGGTCAAGACGGGCTTCCCGGCGGAGGTACCATCTGAGTTGGGACGTGAGAGAGAAGCAGCCAGGTGGCAGAGGAGGCGGGAAGGGTCCAGGCCAAGGGACCCCAGCAGGGACTGACCCGGGGTGAGGTGCTGAGGTCAGCAAGGTTGCAGCTGAGTGAGGAGGGGAAAGGGAGGGGAAAAGATGACCTTGGGAGACAGGTGGAGACAGATGGGGATTTTAAGGGATTTGGGCTTTACTCCAAGTGCAATGGGAGTGGGGCCGGCGTAGAAGCAGAGAGATAGGTCAGGCCAGGAGGGGGCAGGTGGCGGGTAGGGGGACACCACCCGTGGGACAGAAGGCAGGGCTGAAAGCAAAAGTGGCGAGGAGGTGCTGGCAGTGGGGGCCTCCCCACAAGAAGGTCTTGGGAGCTCTTTCTGTGTTCCCGACCCCTGCCCTCAGCTCAGCACAGCCACTATGAAGCACTCAAGTCTCAGAAGCCGCTGGAGAACCAGAGTCCCAGGCCTGCCAGGACCCTGCAGCCCAGAAGGGCTGTCCAGGTGGCCACGATGGACAACGTGGAAGTCAAGGCCCTTCAAAGCCAGACAAAAATTGTAGACGCTTTCCCCCCAAATGCAAGTGTGTGAACAAAGTTTACATGTAACTCTCAGGACCTTCCAGACTTGCTCAGGAGCTCCTGACCTAGGGAGTCCATCCCCTTCACTTTGCAGAGATGGAAACAGAGGACTGAGGAGGAAGGATTTGCTTAGGGTCACCCATGAGCCTCCTTCCCTGACAACCAGACCGACTTCTCTACACAACGTCCATCAAATGGCTGTGATGACCACACATACCCATAGCAGCATGACACACTCAGTACACCCAGCACAGAAAAACACAGAACCCTCAGCTCTGCGGCCCTGGCGGGTAGGCCTGGGACCCCTCTAGCTAGGAGCCATCAAGCCTCGCATTACTGGCAATTCCTCTGGCGTGTCCACATTCAGAGGCTTTTGAAGGCTTGCCTCAGGTGGCCCAGTCCTCTTCGAAAGGTCTGAGTGAAGGCCTTCTTGTTCTGTCTGGCACCTTTGCAGGTCCAGTCTTGGGGAGGAGGTCACAGCACAAAACTAACAGCCACCACTATTACTGAGTACTCACTACATGCGAAGGGCCACACTAAGGGCCTTATATGCATCCGCCCATCAGTCTTCAAACAGCCCTGCAGGGCAGGTGTTATTGTTCCTATGCCACTTTTTATCAGCTAGGGCTTCCATAACAAAGGATCACCAGTTCAAGGCGTCAGCAGGGCTGGTTCCTTCTGAGGCTGTGAGGGAGGGTCCATTCCAGGCCCCTCTCCTTGGCTTGTAGATGGCCATCTTCTCCCTGTTTCTTCACTGTCTTCCCTCTGTGTGTGTCTGTCTCTATGTCCAAGTTTCGCATTTGGTAAGTACACCAGTCATATTGGAAGAGAGCCACCCCAATGACCTTGCTTTAACTCAATTATCTCTGCAAAGACCCTATGCCCAGATAAGCACCGGAGGTACTACGGGCTAGGACTTCAATATACCTTTTTTGGGAGGACACAATTCAACACATAACTCCTCTTAGGGTCCCAAAAAGGTGAAGCTGGGATTCCAATCCAGTCTCCTCTCTCCCCAAGAATCCCTGTACCCTCCTCATCTATCATCCTGCTTCTGAAAGTAAGAAAGAGACGAGGTGTGGCGGCTCACGCCAGTAATTCCAGCGCTTTAGGAGGCCAAGATGGGAGGATTGCTTGAGGCCAGGAGTTTGAGACCAGCCTGGGCAACACAGCGAGACTTCGTCTCTACAAAAAATTTTAAAAATTAGTCAAGTGTGGTGGTACACGCCTGTAGTCCTAGCTCCTCAGAGGCTGAGGCAGGAGGATGGCTTGAGCCCCGGAGTTTGAGACTGCAGAGAGCATGACTTTACCACTGCATGATAAACGAATCCCTATATATACATGATGGAATATTACGCAGCCATAAAGAAGAACAAAAGAACGGACTTCACAGCAACTTGGATGAATTCAGAGTCTATCATACTCAGTGATCTATCACAGAAACAAAGAACTGAGTACCACACGTCCTCACTCATAAGTGAAACCTGAACATTTACCAAAATACTGGATGGCACAGCTAAATCCTGACTCTAAAAAACATCTTTTTTAATTAAAAAAAAGCGAGAAGGAACATTCAAGATCATTTACAGATGAGGAAATCAAGCTCTGGACAAGGGCTGGGAACAGCAAGTTTGTCACTGAGCAAGGACAGGTCTGAATGTGCTGACCTGTGTGTCAGTGGTCTTCTCCCCTGGTGGGGCCCCCTGGGGCCCTCACCCCAGCCTGCTCACCCCCTGCGGGGGCCAGCCTGGTAGCCGAACCCCTCTGCCCCTCCCTCCAGTGAAAGGGCTGCCCCTAACCAGGCAGATAAACGAGCTGGCAGTGGATTAATGGGGCTTCATCCAGACTCCCGTAAGTGGCTTCATTGGAAGCTTGTGTATCTTGTTGGAAATCGATTCCCTGCTTAAGAAAGAATGCATCTTCAGGAGAAATTGGTGGCTCCGCTTTCCTGGCCACCCTCACTTAGTGTCGGCCCAGAGTGACTCTAACACTCCTGAGTGGAAAAAGGCAGAGCCGATGGGCGGCTGCAGTCACAGAGGCTCTGGGCCCATGAGTATTCACTATGCATCCTTTAGTGGATCACCTGTCCTCTTTGGTACTCAGTGACTCCTCTGGAAAAGAGAACATGAAATTAGACAGACCCTCTGGACGCCACTGCTTAAGCGCCTGATGCAATTCTGTACTTAGCTAATTTCTGAGATCTGTGTAGAGTCTGGGAAATATTCAGGTAGAACTCAGCATGAGGGGGGGAGGGAGGGATTCCTAGAGGGGAGACAGTGTAGAAAGGACTCTCTTGGCATGGACAGGCACCTAGGAAGGGGAGAGGGCTGGACCCTGGTTTTGCTATTAGATGAATCCTTTGAAATCAAGACATTAACTTTTGCTGCCTCGGTTTCTACTGACAAAACGGGGATGATAAAAAGAATCCCTATATATACATGATGGAATATTACACAACCATAAAGAAGAACAAAAGAACGAACTTCACAGCAACTTGGATGAATTCAGAGTCTATCATACTCAGTGACTATCACAGAAACAAAGAACTGAGTATCACATGTCCTCACTCATAAGTGAAACCTGAACAATTACCAAAATACTATAAGAAAGGGATTGGCAGTTGTCGGAAACTGTCAGGGGAGGGAGGGGAGAAGCACATAGCATCAGTAAGCGTACCTGATCTCAAACCAGCCAAAGTGGGAATCAAAGGAAGACTCAAATTTTACCAGTATGATGACCCCTTGTATACCTAATCTTGAATTGTACCCCATATCTTTAAAATAAAATTTAAAAAGATTTCCACGTCCCCCCCAAAAAATAAAATAAAAAATAAGGAATCCCATCTCTAGGGCTCTTGCAAAGATTAAGAGCTGCAGGCTGGGAGACGCCCACGAGGGTGGCCACCGATTGCTGTGGTCTGAATGTCGTGTCCCTCTAATTCATGTTGAACCCCTAACTCCCATGGTGACGGCATTAGGAGGTGATGGGGCCCTTAATGGTACAGACCCTTATAAACAGACCCAAGAGAACTTAGCTGCCCCTTCCACCACGCGGGAATATAAAAAGTCGCCATCTACGAACAAGGAAATGAGCCTTCACCAGACAACAAATCTCTCAGGGCCTTGATCCTGGGCTTCCCAGCCCCCAGAACATGAGACATAAAGTTCTGTTGTTTATAAGCCACCAGTCTATGGTGTTTTGTAACAGAAGCAGAGCAGACTAAGATGCAGACACAGCACTTTATAGCTCCTAAGTGATAGTCCTATGGTCTCACCACACCTTCCCATGATGCAGGGGGTGGTCTGTGGTTAGCCTCGCCAGGCAACCGATGGGGAAACCGGGACTTCTGGGGGGTCAACGCCTATGAGCCCATCTCCTGACTCCTACCTGCGATCCTCAACCTGCTGGCTCTCCCAATCCTTTTCCATCAACCTCGACCTGACCCCAGAGTTATCGTGGCTCATGGATTCTGGTGGAAGAATGATCTTGCCCTGCCAGTCAGACCATGCTGGCTGTCTTCAGGCCTGCCTGGGATGTTGGGGAGTCGGGCCCCCACCCATGGAATGCCCTCCTGTGACTGCCATCTGGACACCCTATGCCCTGCCCCACCACCAGCCTGGCGCCTTTTCCACTGGCAAGAAGCTGCATTTGATGATCTGAGGCCAGTTTTCCTTTGTCAGCTTTTGTCAAGCAAGCCCACTGCAATGAGCTCTGCCAAGTAGCACAGGGCACCAGGCTCGCCCACCCTTCCTCCCTCCCCAGGCAGACACCACTCACCTATCCCAGCCCCTGTCCCACCCCCAACCCCCACCAACACCTGTCTCAGCAGTCTGACTTACTGACTAGAGCTGGCCTGCCCTAGACAGCGACCCTGTGCTCTACCTGTCTTCTGGGAAGGAGGTGAAGGAAATTGGGACGTCCCCACAAAGCCATTCCACAGACACGTGTTCTTCTGCCTTCTCCTCCACCTGCTACCTGGCCTGCCTCTCACCCATCCTCTCCCCACGGGCGGGAGCATATCTCTTGGAGACGCTGCCCTCCCTACACCTAGGCAGTCCTGGGTGGGGGCACAGCCCGGTCAGTTAACGTGCTCTGTCCGACGGCCACAACAACTGGTTCGATGGGGGGAGGGGGGCATCAGAGGAACACTAGGAATCTGCTGGAGCATGAGGATGGGGACTGAGCTGCTCGAATTTCATGCTGGAGGGGCTGACAGCCACTCTGTCACAACCTGAGAGGGGCCTCCTGAGAAAGAAGCCAGCACAGGGGATGCAGCACCAAGAAGTGGACAGGGATGTACTCCTGACAGAATGAACACTGGATCCAGCTGTGTCTGAAGCTACTCTCCGCGCCCCACTGCTATGTGAGTGAGTGCGTCCCCTTTTCAGATGACATGCCAGTTGGGGTTTCCATCACCTATCAATGAAAAAGTGATGACTAATTTATCTGTCTCACATTAGAAAAAATTCCAATCTTCCCATGTGTTCCAAATTAACACACAACTCCTCAAGAGGCTTCTAGAAGAGGAGGAAGAGTAGCGGATCCTAGTCCCCAAAGAAATAGTTATAGCGTCACCTGAAATAAGACTCAGAAGCCACAAACGCAAAGTTAAACTCCAGAAAAAGTATGTGGACCAGATGGAGGGGATCTGAGCACAGCCTCAAAGAACAGAACGCTGAATTCAGAAATAAACCAGACCATTGAAAGGGCCTCTCGGACTGGGTGCGGTGGCTTAAGCCTGTAATCCCAGCACTTTGGAAGGCTGAGGTGAGAGGATTGCCTGAGCCCAGGGGTTCAAGACCAGCCTGGGCAACTTGGCATGCCCTCATCTCTACAATAAATAAATGATAAAATTAGCAGAGCGTGGTAGCGCGTGCCTGTAGTTCTGGCTACATGGAAGGCTGAGGCAGAGGAATCGCCTGAGCCCAGCCGGTCGACACTGGGGTGGCAGTGAGAGTGCCACAGCACTCCAGCCTGGGCGACGGAGTGATGTGACTCAAAAAAAAAGGGTCTCTCCCCAGAACATCCAAGACCAAGCATCTTAACCTGGCATTCAAGGCCCTTTCTGTGTGGAAGCACCTGACCTCAGGCGTGCCGAGTGCCACCTCAGTGATGCCTAGCCCTTTATGGTCAAGCAGGTGCCAGGTCAGGGTCTGGCATTGGGTGACCTGACAGAGGTCACAGGGTCTGGTGAGAGTGGGTCCTTCAGCTCAGGGAGCGAGCTGGGGTCTGGTGCTCAGAGTTGGGCTCCGCGGCTGGGCCAGGTGCAGCCAACCAGGGAGACGCCCAGTTCCCAGTGACCTAGGAGGCAGTCCCACACTGGGCAGGGCCACAAGATGGAGGGAGTCGGGGGCCCTGGCCCTGCACCAAGTCCTAAGCCCCAAGAGAAGGACTCAACTTGAAATTCATGGAACTTCTGGTCATCTAGGGGAGTTCTCTGTTACTTCCAGCCAAACCTCATCCATCCAAGCTCTCTCAGGCCTTTAGCATCACGTAAGTGTCCACCTACCAGCCAGTGGGTTAGCCAGCACTCTCCACCCGCTTCTGTGATGACACCTTTACCAGTGCCCTCGGTGCCCCGCGGAGCTGTTCCTGGCAACTGAGTTTTTGTTTACTAGGTCAGTTGTTTCTGCCCAAGATATCATTAGATGATCCATGAACAGAAAATATGAGTACAGAAAAAGAGATTTCAATGAAAACTAAATTGAAGGCTGTGGCAGGACTCAGTAAAGCTAAGTTGCAAAAAGACCAAACCAAGAAGCTGTTGAATTTCATGTGAGTGAGATCACAGTAAAAGATTACAAGAAATTTGCACGAATCCAGAAGGATACTTGCATACAGATGGCTTGCCAGGAGACTAAGTTCTTGATCCAGTTGAAAGAATCCCCATTCTGGAAGCTGGAGCCCAGGCCACACAGGGAGGATGACTGGGAACTCCGTCTCAGCACCACAAGCAGCCCTATGGCAACAGACTGGCAAAATGAGCGCACATGCCCCATGCTTCACTGCAAGACAGCGTCAGGCACATGCATCACAACTCTGGGCTTCATATCACTTTGTCCTAGAAATTCCCCCTCTAGTCTCCCCAACCTCCCAGCTGTAGCTCCCACCATCATCAGGTAAGAGGTGACTGCTGGACACGAGGTCCAGGCTCCACAGCAAAGGAAATAAAGCCTTGTGATGGGACACTAGCAAGTGGGCACTGGAAGAGCCTGCAGTGGCTGGGCGCAGTGCCTCAAGCCTGTGATCCCAGCACTTTGTGAGGCCGAGGCAAGAGGACTGCCTGAGCCCGAGGGGTCGAGTCCAGCCTGGGCAACATGGTGAGACCTCGTCTTTAAAATAATCAAAAAAATTAGCCAGGCGTGGTAGCACACACCTGTAGTTCCAGCTACTTGGAAGGCTGAGGCAGAAAGATCACTGGAGCCCAGCAGGCTGATGCTGGGGTGGCCGTGAGCATGCCACTGTACTCCAGTCTGGGTGACGGAGTAAGACTCCAACTCAAAAAAAAAAAAAAAAAAAAAAAAGCCTGTGGTAACACTTGTAGTTTTTTTTTTTATTATTTTTGGGCGGGGGGTCGCTTTATAGCCCAGGGGGGGGGGGAAGGGGGTGTTTTTAGGTCACGGGGAGCGGCGGGGCG
>CAUYQG010042080.1:0-23676 GCA_963574415.1 Tarsius wallacei
ACTGGAGTGCAGTGGCCGCTCCCGGCCACCGCAGCCTCGACCTGCTGGGCTCCGGCGATCCTTCCGCCTCAGCCTTCCAAGTAGCTGGAACTACAGGAGAGCACTACCACACCCGGCTAATTTTTTGATTTTTTGTAGAGATGAGGTCTCACCAGGTTGCCCAGGCAGGTCTCAAGCCCGCGGACTCAGGCATTCCACTCACCTCAGCCTCCCAAGGCTTGGAATTACAGGCTGAGCCACCAAGCCCGGCTAACAGTTTAACTTTAAATTAGAAGATTTATTACCAAGGTCAGGCTAATACTTCAGTTTTTAAAGTTTCCTGAACCCAAAGTTTTGGCTTTTCTTTTGTCTTTTTTCATTCCTTGAAACATTAAGTATTCTACCAAATGCCACCGACCAACATGTTATGAGAGTACCATCAATCTACCAAGTGCAGGGCAAATAAAAGGAGATATTGAAAATCGCTCATTCCTGAGTCTCTAGTTTACTATGGTTAGACCTGTGAATGATCTGAGCAATATTTCCCTCTAACATGTCTGATCCGAGTGCAGCTTCCTTGAAGATGGGGCAACAGGATACATGATTAAAAAGTGTTACCACCTTGATGCATACTTGGGTGACTGACTCTCATTTAGACAATAGGAGTTTTGTGGTTTGTGTGTGTGCATGAAAACTTGGATTTTGATTGCGGGTAACACTATCATAAGTAAATTAATTTTTAGATAACTGAAAGGATTACGTGAGTGAAGGGTAATGTTCTTGGAGAATGTGGAAGATCGTATTTTCCAAAATTGGTTGCAACAGTTTCCTGTTCCACAACTTGCCACCCCTGCATCAAGGGACAGGATCTATATCCTGTCCCATCCACTGAGCCTCAGCTGGCTCTTGTGACTGTCCTGCTGAGTAGAATGCAGTTCTGTGTAACTTACTTGGCGGGTTAAAAAAGGCCACTTCTGCCAGTCTCACCTCTGGGGGCCCTGGGCTGCCACACCTGAGGCTGCTATGCTGTAAGGTCACCCAAAGCAGTTCATGCAGGGAGAGCACATGGAAGGCCCTTTTGACTAATGAAGAAAGAAAGAAAGATGTGTAGCCAGTCCCCAGCTACTCCTGATCCTGTCTCTCCCACACTGTTCCAGCTCTAGTCTCTGTCTGAAGGAACCTCACAAGACACCCTGGGCCAGAAAACCCTGCCATGCTGCTCCTAAAATACTGACCCATTGAAATTCTGATGGCTGGGCTAGGTGGGAGGCCATCACTTTGGGAGGACGAGACGAGTGGATTGCCTGAGCCTGTGGATTCAAGACCAGCCTGGGCAATTTGGCGAGACCTCGTCTCTACAATAAAAAAAAAAAAATAGCTGGTCATAGTAGTGCGCGCCTGTAGTTCCGGTTGTGTGGAAGGCTGAGGCGGAAGGATTGCCTGAGCCCAGCAGGTCGAGGCTGCAGTGGCCATGAGTATGCCACAGTACTCCAGCCTAGGCAACAGAGTGAGATTCCAACTCAAAAAAAAAAAAAAAAAAATTCTGAGAGATAACTGAGAGATTGCTGTTTGAAACCATTGCATTTTGGGGTGTTTTGTTACCCGGCAATAGATAACTAGAAAAAGAGGAAGACAGAACTGAATGGAGACTCATATCATAAATAACAGGAAGGGGGCATACAGCATGTGGAGACAAGTCTTTCAAACTGTGACCTCTAGATTTTATTAACAAGCAAAGCCTCCTTGTAAATCAACAAGTAATGTCCCAACTCAGTCATGATTCAGAACTTCCAACTCAGAGAGTTGGAAGTGTCCCCTTGGTGGAATCTCTGGATTTTCCATATAGTGGCACTTAGGGTAGCAAGAGCTGTGTGAGGGAACTTGTTATGATGCCCCATTTCCATAGCAAGCATGACTCCAACTCTATGTTTGTTGGGGAGGCTCTGGCATGGAGGTGGCAAGGGACTCAAGAAGTGGTGGAGAAGCTGTAGCCCCTATAACGCACTCAGTAGCTCAACCACTAATTCCTGCCCTTTTTTTTTTTTTCTTGAGTAAAATTGAACAACTTGCACGGTTATCCCTTATCCAAAATGACCAGAGTGTTTCAGATTTCAATTTTTTTTGGATTTTGGAACATTTGCAACATCACATGCTGGTTGAGCACCCCAATAACAAAAATCAGAAATCTAAAACTCTAATGAGTGTTTTCTTTGAACATAACATTGGTGCTCAAAAATACTTGGATTTTGCAGCATTCTGGATTTTCAGATTAGGGATACCCAACCCATAGTTCCTGACACAATGCATTTTTTTTGTTTGTTTTTTGTTTGAGTTGGAGTCTCACTCTGTTGCCTAGGCTGGAGTGCAGTGGCACACTCACGGCCACTGCAGCCTTGACCTGCTGGGCTCAGGTGATCCTTCCATCTCAGTCTTCCAAGTACCTGGAACTACAGGCACGCCCAGCTAATTTTTTGATTTATTGTAGAGATGAGGTTTCATCAAGTTGCCCATACTGGTCTTGAACCCATGAGCTCAGTCAATCCTCTCACCTCAGCCTCCCAAAGTGCTGGGATTATAGGTGTAAACCACTGTACCTGGCCATTTTTTTTAGTCAGAGTTGCACTCTGCCACCCAGGCTGGAGTGCAGTGGCATGCTCACAGCCACCGCAGCCTCAACCTGCTGGGTTCAGGTGATTCTTCTGCCTCAACCTTCCAAGTAGCTGGAGTATAGGTGTATGCCACCACACCCGGCTAATTTTTTTTATTTATTGTAAAGACAAGATCTCACCAAGTTGCCCAGGCTGGTCTTGAACCCCTGGACTCAGGCAATCCTCTCACCTCGCCTTCCCAAACTGCTGGGATTACAGGCTTGAGCCACTGTGCCCGGCTACTTGTTTTATTGAACATGTCTTCATGTTCCTGTTCTCTCTTCCTTTGCTAACTCATATTTATTCTTCAAAACTCAGGTCAGGCATCACCAATGCCAGGAAGCCCAACTTGGCTAAGAACCCCTTATGTACATATATGGTTATATTTAAATTTATAATAAAATTTGTTTCAGTATGTTTTCTCACTAGACTGTATATGGTAGGAAATGGATATGAGTAAAGATACATACTTGTATCTTTACTCTCTAAGGCCTGTGATGTCTCAGTAGTTGGTGCTCAATAAATGCTTGTAGAACAGAAATGAGCATGCCCAAACAAGTTGGTGACAAAGGCAAATTGGCAACAGCATCTCCACGCATTTCACATATCCTTTGCTCTTCTCTGATCTCAACTGGAAATCCCTCGCTGTCTTGTAAACTTGCAGGAGGACACTTCATCAGAATTTATTTCATGGCCCTTTCCCTCACCTTGGACCCTCATCTTCCACCCCTTCTACCTTGGACCCATCTCTGCTACCTTGGACCATACTTACTTACGTTCCTATTGGATCTCTTTCTAGATGATCCACTCCCAGCTGGCAGGTTCCTGGGCTGATATACATCCAGAGTGCTGAGAATAGCACTCTACACACTCAGAGTAGGTTTGGTAAAGCAGTGGGCATGTCTTCCCAGTCTCAATACACTTATGGAAATCTCTTTCCTGGGGTTAGCAACTGTGCCTACAACAAGTCTGCAAACACACCAGGCTTATTAGATATGTTCAACAGGTGATATAAAGATGAACTAATATGATTTAAGGATAACCTGTCCAAGTCCTCAGAAGTTGACTGTGTCCTTGAAGTAGGTCATCCTTAGGAGCAGTTGCTTTTCATCTACCCAGCAGGTGCATGTCATCAAATAAATATCATAAAATGTCTTCCAGGGACAAATATCTGGCAGGGAAAAGGAAGCACACAGGCTCACTGACTACAGCTCTTGATAAAAAGCATGAGGTTTTTTTTTTTTTTCTTTTTTAAACACATGGGAAACAGTATTTTTATTAACAAGAGGGTTCCCACTTTCATTATTTATTGTTTCTCCTGCCTATTCAGCTGCCTAACCCCTCAACTAATAAGCTTCCAAAGTAAACTGGTCTCAACATTACAACTTTTCTTACAAAGGTTTTAACAAAGATGATTCCACAAACCTGGCACTACAAAATTTTTTTTCATAGAATTCCCTGATTTTAAAAACAATCATAATAGGTAGGTTAATGTGGTTGAGATTGTTTCTTTTCCCATACATTTTTTAGTGTTTAAATTATTCATTAGTGTTATCTTTCTTCTTTTTGCTGATTCAGGAGATACTAAAACTCAATAATTTTTGATTTTTTATTTTTGTAAGATTAGTGAGAACTTAATAGTATGACATAATTTGTTTTTGAGTATTCTCAAGACCACCCCATCATTACATGCCAAATTACCAGGTATGACTGGACCCAAATATTTAAAAAAATGATTATAAGACAACCCAGGCCTGTGGTTTAACCCTGACTTCAAAGTTATGGGTACAACTTAAAAGAGGAAATATTTGGACTCAAATGTGGATAAGTTTTGGGTTTAGCTTTATATATATATATATATATATATATATATATATATATATATATACACACACATATATATACACACACACACACACACACACACACACACACACACACACATATAAAATATGAGCCAACCCAGGCTGGTGTGCAGGGTTCAGGCAATCTTTCTGCTTCAGCTGGAAGTGTGTGTATACACACACACACACACACACACACACACACACACACACATACATATAAAACTTATAACCCACACAGCCAAAGGTAATTCTAAGAGAATCATGAACATAGTGCACATCATTGAAGATTGAAAAGGTTGGCTCATAATTATTTCAAGATGAATTATGTAGCCACTATAACTTTGTACTCACTTTAAGGTTATCCACTAACATACTGATGGATTTTGTTAGATTAGTATTTTTCTATTGAACAGCATTTTCCAGACATTCAGATACCATTTTCTTTACTGTATCTGAGCACTCATCTGAGCTAGTATTTACTTAGCTGTTTGCTTTATATCAACTTCAAATTGGCTTTCTAAAGAAAAAAAAAAACCCACCTTGTATCAAACAATAATATCAATAAAATTGCAGGTTTGATGGCTATTTAAATTTGTTCCTTTGGAAAACACTGGGTTAAAGAAAAAGTTAACCATCTTAGAAGAGATATCACAACAGTTTGATCCTTGTATTTGATAAATACTTATTGAGCACCTACTATATGCTGCCTCCTCTTGCAGATGCTGGGTTTACAGCAGTGAGGAAATGAAGCTCCTGTTCTTGTGGAGCTTATACTCTGCAGGAGGTGATGACAATAAGCCAACACGTTTATAATTCCAGGTAGTGACATGTGCTGTAAAGAAAAGTAAAGGAAGGGGAAGGATTGAGTGAAGGGGGGAGTGTTTGAGCAGATATTCTAACATAGCAGGAAAAACAGTGGACTGCTCTAAGCAGAGGCACAGAGTCCAGAGAGTTCTTAATATTATCTGTCCCCACTTCTACTCTTCTTATCAAACTCAGTTATGCCCCAAGTTGAAGTCTTAGTGAAATTTTCTTCCCTTGGACTGCTTTCTCTGTAGTAGCTGTGTCCCTCCAGTGCTAAGAGTTTTCACTGGGGAATGCATTTCTGGAACAAACTGGCCCGGATGGGGTCAAAATGGGGAGATTTAGAATGCCAAAAGGTGACCTAAAGTGCTGGGAAGGGGAAGAATGGAAGGAAGGGGCTGGGTGCTGAAAGACATGGGGAGCACCAAAGATCTCTTTTGTTACCTTGCCCATGGTCTAGTGAAGTAATCTCAAAGTGCCATAAGGAAATTATTTCATATGCCAACCTCTGAATACATAGAAGGATTGTTTAGAAACATGACAGCATTTTCCCCCTATTTTATGGTGAGAGGAGCTGGTAAATATGCTCCTTAAAACTTTTCTTAAAAATCTGATTCTTAAATTATTGACTGAAAATATTGATAACCTCAATGAAGCATATTAATGGAAGCACAGTCTGATTTTTAAGCAGACTTTTTTACTTTGACTACATATAGTTATATATATATATATATATTTTTTTTTTTTTTTGAGTTGGAGTTTCACTCCTTTGTCCAGGCTGGAGTTCAGTGGCATCCACGCTCATGGCCACCCCGGTATTGACCTTCTGGGCTCCAGCAATCCTTCCACCTCAACCTTCCAAGTAGCCGAAACTACAGACGTGCGCTACCACGCCTGGCTATTTTTAATTTTATTGTAGAGACGAGGTCTCGCCAAGTTGCCCAGGCTGGTCTTGAACCCGCGGTCTCAGACAATCCATTCTCCTCAGTCTCCCAAAGTATTGGGATTACAGGCTGAGCCACCGAGCCTGGCCTATTTATATATTACTTGTATTCTTTGAGGCTGCCTGCAGCATGTAAACCCAGCTGGCATTGTGTGTCAGACAAAGAGAGCTGTGTTTATTTATTTATTTTTTGAGTTGGAGTCTCACTCTGTCGCCCAGATTGGAGTGCAGTGACATGCTCCTGGCCACCGCAGTCTCAATCTGCTGGGTTCCGGCGATTCTTCCACCTCAGCCTTCCAAGTAGCCGGAACTACAGGTGTGCGCTACTACGCCTGGCTAATTTTTGATTTATTGTAGAGACGAGTTCTTGCCAAGTTGCCCGGGTGGGTCTCAAACCCACGGGCTCAGGCAATCCACTCGCCTTGACCTCCCAAAATGCCACCGAGCCCAGTGAGCTGTGTTCTTAAGGCTGAGGACAGGAGTTGCTACAATCCTGGCTTTGTGGCTTGACAGTTGTGTGACTTAAAGCAAATTACGAAACTTTTTATTTTTTTGAGTCGGAGTCTCATTCTGTCACCCAGGCTGGTGTGCAAGGTTCAGGCGATCCTTCCACTTCAGCTGGAACTACAGGTGTTTGCCACCATGCCCAGCTAATTTTTTGATTTATTGTAGAGAGAAGGTCTTGCCATGTTGCCCAGGCAGGCTTTGAACCTGTGGGCACATGCAGTCCTCTCTCCTTTGCCTTCCAAAGTTCTGGGATTATAGGCATGAGCCACCACGCCCAGCAAGTTACTGAACTTTTCTAAGCCTCAGTTTTCTCATCTGTAAAAGAAAAAAATAATGCTTCCCTTATCGGTTTGCTCTGAGGGTTAAATGAAACTAAATAAGATAATGATTATATAGCACTTAGCGTTTAAGTACCCTTAATATAAATGGCAATTAAGATGTGAGGTGGTGACAATCATGATGATAAAGAAATAATATGCAAGGTTCTTCAGCTCTAAAACTGAGAAGGAAAGCCTTGGCTTCTGAATTTCTAAGAGGATTAAGTAATAACCAGCAGTTTTGTTAGAGAATACTGTATTCTACTGGGCTAATGCCTGCAGCACATGGACCATGGGGCCAGTCCCAAACCTAAGGGGTTGAGAATGGGATAGGCAGTGGGGGCCATTCCAGGTGGTCTTAGTAGACATGGAAACACAGAAAGGGTCACCCTAAAGCTAGGACAGGGGTCTTATATCGGGAACTGGAGATTCACCAGGAATCCAGAGATAGGAAGTCAGCCGAATGTGTCTCCTGAATTCTGGGGCTGGACTTAGAGGCCTCCCCACATTTGCAGCTGCTTCTGCTCCATTCAATTTTAAAGGTGTCCAACATCTGTCACCCCAAATTTAAAAACAACAACAGGAGAGCATATCCTGACAGTCTGAATCCATTAAATCTGCATACAGCACGATGAGATGTTATGTCATCAAAATCCCTTGAACCTGCATCAGTCTCCATTGGCAACAGAAGCAAATCAGTTCACATGCTTGGGGGAGGGAGCAATGGAAAGTGAAGTACAGGTGAAAAATTGGGGTGGGCAAGTCTGTCCTAATGCACGATGTTTCTTAATAGGGCATGTGTTGCATGTGAGCAAAGCTGCTTTAGGAAGGGAAATGCCTCTCTACTTTGTTTCACACTCCAACTCCTCTGCAATATTTTTTTTCTTTCTTCCACTCTGGGGTAAATATTTAGCTATATTTTTATCATTATAACATGTGTTTGTGTGATACGATAATTTATTTCACTTAGAAATAAGTGGATCATATTATTTAGTCCACATAGAGTGATTGAGTCCTACTGTGGAACTAGCAGAGAAACAAATTATATGGAAGATGAGCATTTCCAGGAAGATAATGATTTTTTAACTCCACAGTCATGAGCTTTTACTGAAAGTACACTGAGGACTCCAACTTTCTCTGTCCTGGTCCAATAAAAGGAGGTTTGCAAGACTAAATTTTACATCAGTGTCTGCCTAGCCTAGTATAATATGACAACTACAACTTTCTGGGAGGAAAGGTGAGAAGAATGAAGACACCTGTGCAGGATGTATCTGAAGAAGACAGAACAAGGCATAGATGATCAACACAGAAGCAGATTGGGAATGAGGAGACCTATGTTTTATTACTAATTTGGTCACTCTTTCAAATATTGAAGAGGTGCCGGGCTCAGTGGCTCAGCCTGTAATCCCGCGGCTTGGGAGGCTGAGGTGAGTGGATTGCCTGAGCCCGCGGGTTCGAGACCTGCCTGGGCAACTTGGTGAGACCTCATCTCTACAACAAATAAAAAAATTAGCCGGGCGTGGTAGCACGCGCCTGTAGTTCCAGCTACTTGGAAGGCTGAGGCGGAAGGATCGTCAGAGCCCAGCAGGTTGAGGCTGCGGTGGCCGGAAGTGGCCACTGCACTCCAGTCTAGGCGACAGAGTGAGACTCCAACTCAAAAAAATATATATATATTGAAGAGGTAGCAAGGGGCATTAGATCACCTTAGACCTCTCTTCCTGGGCAGCTGTGAGGACTCATCAAACAATGCTTACAAATGATTTCTACTGCCCTGCAACTATGCATGTGTCAGGTGTTTTCAGCTGGAGAATGAACAGAGAATTAATTAAGATAAAGTGGGACAAAGATTAAAAGAGAAAACCACACAGAGGCAACCAGAGCATAGGAGAACCCAAGATGCTGCCTGCTTGTGGGTTTCTCCCAAACTGTGGCCTCAATCTGGTCAGAAAATTCACTTTCTATCATTGTCCCAGAGGACACTGTCTATGAGCTGTGAACCACATAGTAGAAAATAAATGACTCCAACAGCAGTTACTTTTTTGGCTTATTCTCCATCTTGTTTTGAGGTGGTTTACATGAACACACGCTCGTCATATGTGGAAAGTCACTAGTCTTGAACTTGGCCATCCCTGATTCCAGTGTTAACTTTGCAATTTACTCATCATATGGCCAGGGAGCAACCATGAAGCTCACCAGGTCTGGGCATGGCGTGTATGGGAGTGATTTACCAGTAAGAATTTGCTGTAGAAATGTCAGGGGTGATTATAAGTAGTGGGAATGCTTTTCATTTAATGGGCCAAATAAAACATGTCAAACAAACACAACTATGAATTAAAAACATAAAGTTTGACCTACACTGACATGGTTCCCAAATCTTCACAGTAGAAAGTTTTTCTCAAAGTAAGTAAAATCACAATTTTGTCCTAAAAACAGTACACTTGTTAAGCTGAATTGCTCTAAATTACTCCCTGGTAAAGGCTATTCTGCACAATCTGATGATTTGGGATTTCATCAAATTAATGTCACTAGATATGCCTTATAATTAGGATAAAACCTTTGAAAAGTTTTAAAAATGAAACTATTCATTAACTCATTGATTTTTCTACAGATTGGAAGCCTGAATTTAAATGATAACCCAAAAATATAACTAGGTATGCTCAAAGAGAGAAGAACTGGTTGTGAGTCTTTAAATGGTATGCAGTAGTTTAAAATGCTATTACTATTCAGATTCTCTGAGAACATTAAAACTGCCCATTAAATGAAAATCTAATAATTGGCCCTACTGAATTGTGACATTTTGTAACCTGCACAGAAATGCAGGAAATTGTGGAAGAAAAGTTCCTTTGAGGCAGAATTTGATTTGCAATGTAATATTATTCCAAAAGCCAAGGTTCTGACGCACACAAATACATATACACACACAAAAGAACAACAATGCAGACTGACTAACAAAGCTGAGGAAGACTCTGGAAATCAGAGATATAACATATAACTCGAGACTCTCCAAGTTAGGTTATACTACTGGTCTGGGAAAAAAACCAGGTAACAGCATGAGCTCAGAGTAAAACCCAGCTTGGAATTGGCTTCTCTTTGGACATTGCTTAAAAACATAACCAAGTTAGGTCATTCCCATGCTTTTATATAAAGAACCTACAATTTTTATACTTACTCTGCAATATCACTAAATGAGTAAAATTTAAAGACATTAACTGAGGGAAGATCAATGCATTCAAATAAGAGGTTTAAAAATCTTCATGGACCAATGTTTACCAAGCACCTTCTAGGTACATACAAGTGTGCTGAGTGCTTTTCAAGATTCAAATGTGAGAGATCTTTCTTGCTCTTAAGGAGCGTATGCTGTAGTAGGGTGAATGAGATAGGTACTGAAATAACTAAAACATAAGGCATATTAAATATGTCCAACACAAACAGTGCAATCAAAGCAACATGGAGTCCCTCTTGCTGGGATAATCTGGAAAATGGGATCTCTCCTTTCCTTGAGGATGTAGCACGAAGACATAGAACTGAAAGATGGGTAGAATTTTGATGGGGAAGAGGAGATGGCAAATGACCAGGTAGGAGGAATGGCATGAGCGAGATAAGAGCAAGAGGCAAGTCTGAAAGGTCCAGGCAGGCTGGGATGAAGGGTGGCAGGGAAGGAAAGTAGAGGCTGCACTGCAGAGGGGGCTGAGGGCCAGTGGAGGTCTCCCCATGGCACCAGCGGGGCAGTTCTGTCTGAAGACAGTGTTGAGGGCGTCAGGAATGAGATAAAAAATCTGTATCCATACATTCTTTATCTATGAAAATAGAGGGCTCCAACCTTCTGTCCTTTTCCCGAGGTGTTTGCCAGTGAAGCAACCAGACACTCTCAAGAGGAGGCACAAAAAAGGGAACCAATTCCTGGGAAGAAACACTGACTAAAAGGAAACAAAAGCAGAGACTGATCAGGGATTTATCTCTTTTAGTGAAATAAAGGAGAATATAAGCTGGAGGAAGGTGGTCTATCTAATCAGGAATATGATGGAGGCGAGAAAGGGGCCCCTCTCCCCAACCCTCCCAGGCTAAGCCCTAAGAACACTCACTACAGACATTGGGGGCCCAGCAAGCCCAAAGAGTAGGAAACCACCAGCAGCCATGGGGCCGGCATAAATGTGCCAGCTATGGACTTCTACCCATAAACTAAGAACTGCTCTTTGCACTCTTAGGAGACAATTATGGAAGTATTAAACATCTTTTTAGGAGAATATTTAATGTCAAAGGGAAATGTTTACAGTAAACTGCTAAGTGGGAAAGGCTATAAAAACTGGATGCATGTACAACATGATTCATTTTTGTGAGTAGCATTTATTGGTGTATTTGGTTATCTTAAACTAGGCTGTAGAAATATTTGAAATATGCCATGTCATTAAAAATTTCTTCAGTTCTTACTTGGAATATTTGGTGACTCTTTTCTGTCAAAAATACTGCTTAATGTTTCAATTAGTATGCTGATCACATTCCTTTACAAATATCTCTAATAAGAAGCATAACTAAAACAAAGAATCTTGTCAACAATGCAGTTGGCACAGCATAAAGCATCAGAGATGAGTGTTTTTTTTTTTTTGAGTTGGAGTCTCTCACTCTGTCGCCCAGACTGGAATGCAGTGGCCGCTCCCGGCCCCCACAGCCTCGACCTGCTGGGCTCCTGCGATCCTTCCGCCTCAGCCTTCCAAGTAGCTGAAACTACAGGCGTCTGCTACCACACCCGGCTAATTTTTGATTTATTGTAGAGATGAGGTCTCACCAAGTTGCCCAGGCGGGTCTCGAACCCGCGGGCTCAGGCAATCCACTCACCTCAGCCTCCCAAAGGCGCGGGATTACAGGCTGAGCCACTGAGCCCGGCTGAGTGTTGTTGTTTTTACAACTTTTAGGAAACAGTCTTCTATGTAAGGAATACATAGAGCCTTACTTAAAAAAATGGAAGTATTAACACAGATATTCCCAAGCTTACATTAGCTTTTGTAATCAATATAACTTGTTTACATAGACCTGTTAACCCTTTTATATAAACATGCCCATGTATAAACTATGAATACTGCACATTAGCGCATGGTGGAGGCATAGTCTTTTTCAAAATGCAAACATTTCAGGATTATTTTGTATTTCAACAAACCATAGTAATACACATACCCTACACACACACACACACAATAGAATTATTCTATTTTGCATGTGCGATTACATACTTTATACTCCTGGCTAGCACAGTGGAAGGACTGGCCCATTTATATGAGAGAAAGCAATGACTCCTTGTGTTTGACTTCCTGAATGTTATCAGGCTAGAACTGTCTAACAGAAGAGAAAAAGAAAACTGCTTTCTTTGGGGTGAAGAATGTTATCAACCTTTTATCTAAATAAACTTCACCAAGAACAGGGTGAAAAAGTGGGCTAGATACTTAATAAAGTGCAACCAGGATGGCAGTTGCTAATTTTGGTTGGAGGTCTTAACAGCTGAGGATAGCAAAAAGCTAAACTAAACAGACTTTTATAGTTTACAGCCAATCTCAAATAAGTAATTCTGGCAGATTCTATATTTTTTATGTTAAAATACATCACCTGCCAATTTAGAACAGTAATTTTAAACATTTTATGTAAAGTAACAGTAGATCACAGGCAGGTTTCTAAAACTTAAATGCCAATAAAACATTAAACCATTTGTATGTAAAATATGTGTAGAAATAGGGGAAAGACTACATACAGAATTGTTAACAGTGGTTCAGTGGAGGATAAGGCTTAAAGGAATTTTTATTTTTTATTTTTGAGTTGGAGTCTCACTCTGTCACTCAGGCTGGAGTGCAGTGGCACTATCAGGGCTCACCGCAGCCTTGACATTCTGGGCTCAGGCAGTCCTTCCACCTCGGCCTCCTGAGTAGCTGAGACTACAGGCATGCACCACTACATCCAGCCTATTTTTTTGTAGAGACAAGGTCTCACTATGTTCCCAAGCTGTTCTCAAACTCCTGGGCTCAAGAGATCCTCCTCCCTTGGCCTCCCAAAGTGCTGGGATTACAGGCGTGAGCCACTGTAGCTGGCCTCATTTTGTTCTTTATACCTTTCTGAATTTTCAAGATATTCAATTATAAATATGAAAGTAAGAGTTTTTAAATGTTTAGGTTCTATTTTCATTTATTTTATTTATTTATTTTTTGAGTTGGAGTCTCACTCTGTCGCCCAGGCACACTCATGGCCACCCCAGCGTAGACCTGCTGGGCTCTGGCGATCTGTCTGCCTCAGCTTTCCAAGTAGTTGGAACTACAGGCACACGCAAACCATGCCCAGTTAATTTTTTATTTATTGTAGAGACAAGTTGCCTGGGTTGGTCTTGAACCCGCAGTCTCAGGCAATCCACTCACCTCGGCCTCCCAAAGTGCTGGGATTACAGGCTGAGTCACCGAGCCTGGCCAGGTTCTATTTTTAAAACAATTACAAGTTGTTTGACAAACTCACCACTTTTTAATATGAGAAAACTATGGAAAATATACCCCCCCCAAAATACTCAAGCCAATTTAAGCAAGTGGGAGTCACATAACAAACACTGCCTTGAGTACATAAACAAAGCTTCTACTGCTTTTTAAAAAAAGTTAGGCTGCTGGTCTGCTTCTGGGGTGACAAAGTAGGTCTGGGTTTTGATGTTGCATGGCAGGGAACGGTGAGATTAGGGGATCCTGAAAACACATGAAAGACAAAAAAGTAGTGATTGGTAGCAAAAGTCCAGGTTTCTTTAGGGCATATAAGTCACAAGCAGTTATGGCTCAGGAAAGGCCACATGTGGTGTGTGGTGCAAGATGCCTTAGAGAAACTGCAGGAGAAAAGTCCCCAACCTAAATCCTTTCACAAGGACCAATATGTGTGCAGGTAATAGCTTTGTCTCTCTCCTACTTAATTTACAGATTGTTTCCCTTTAATCTAGTCTGTGTGGCAAAATATTGAGCACAGAGACCAAAATAGGTAAGGCTTACTAAGAGCTCTCCACCATCTGAAACTGGCATTAATGGCATAGGCACAACAGTTATTTAATTAGCACACATTGATTAACTTAACCCCCTGTAACCACTGTCTTCTGCTACTGCTAATTTTGTTTTTGAAGTCAAATGAAATAAAGTAGCTGAAGAGTAATTAAATGTGTCCACTCCCTTTATCCCTATGGCTATGATGACTGGGTTGCCCTCTACTGCTGAGGTTTTCTGAGAAGATGCTGGAAAGGCTTTGAAACAACTAAAAGACATGTTCTCAGGAGGTGGCAACGTCACATTAAAAACCCTAATATGAATGGGCCTGTTAGCAGCACTTTTTCTAAGGATGCATGTGAGAGGAGAGAATAATCTGCAATTCTTTTCAAATATTAGCTGAGAACGTGATGTTCTATTTAAAAGCTTATTTTGAAAAGAAATCCTGGGCTGTATTTGTGCTAACCTGCCTAATATGAAAAGTAGTAAGTAGAAGATTGAGGAATATAAAGGAAGGTTGAGGTTAGCAGTGGATTTGAAACTTAACAAAGACAAAAAGAACCCCCCCAACAACAATTATAGACATGCCTAACAGATGACCACATTAACATGGAATAGATGCTCTAAAATCCTGTTTGTTTGGTCTCTTCCTTCTTCTTGGTAACCTTTAGGTGAGTTGGCAAAATTTTGAAGGTTCCTTGGGAATACAATTTGAGAATTCCTATTTTATGCATCCCTGGGGGGTACTGGGCATCGACTTATTCCACATAGATTCTGATTCTCTTTAGTAGCTTGCTTTGACAGCAAGGCCAGAAAGCCAAAAATGGCATTCCCAAGATGCTCTGGGTTCCAGATGTGGCCCAGGTTCTGAAGAAGCCTATGCAAGACTTGGAAAGTGGGTATAAGCAGGGTGAGGCAGCTGCAAGGAAGGACGGCAACTTCCGATAAATATGTGTAGGGGTGGAGAAGGGGATTTGCATTTGGTTCTTCTGGGACAGCTCTGGTAGAGGTTATGGAGTCAGTATAGAACCCAGTATCATGGGTGCCATGTGGGATAAGACTGAGGAAGTGAGACCTCCCAGGACAGTCTGATTGGCCTTCTGTTGCTGTTATTCATGGCATCCACAAGAGTGTCACTGGCCTTCTTAAAGAGTCTATAAGCTACTCAAATACATTTCTTTCTGCTTAAATTAGCTACATAATTCTGTCCCCCTGAATTTAAGAACTCTGACCAATACATATTTTAACAGATCCTTATTATATCTCATAAGCGGTCCCTTCACCACCACCACCACCCCCATCACCATCTTTGTATCCCTAGTGGACCTAACACTATTTTTATCAGGTAGATACTGATCAAATGTTAGTTAAATCACACTACTATAGTCACAGCATTATGATGGTCTAATTTTAACATCATTTACGTACCTATTACATAATGAGACAAGATCCAAATAATGTAGGTAACAAACACCTCAATAAGCAAGGAGTTGAACTATTGTAATTTTTAACTATGCTTATTTATTTGGGTAAAGCAAGGCATTAAAACAACAGTCTCGCCTAGCAGTTTGAGGCTGCGGTGGCCGGGAGCGGTTGCCGCACTCCAGTCTGGGCAACAGAGTGAGACTCCAACTCAAACAAACAAACAAACAAAAAAAACCCAACAGTCTCTATTTCTTGTCACTTTGGAGAGGCGTTGAGAAAACAAGTCAAAAGCTACCTTTTAAGACATAATAGAAAAGACAGGATTGTAAACTGATGATGATAATTATCAATGAATCTGAATCTGACCATTGTAGAATGGCATGCTTAAATTTCTAGGACTTGGTGAACAGTATCAGGAAAAAAGAAAAAGAAAAATAGGTTCTCTGTTTTGAAAATAGAAAATTGCCAGCATGGTGTCATATATATAAGTATTATCTAAGTATCTGATTACTCAGAGCATAACCAATTTTCTTCATTTAGAAAAGACTATTTAAAAGAACTTATCTTTCTCCTGTTTTGTACACAACCTTTATTTCATTTTCTATAAGTGGTTAAACAAAGGGTCAGACAATAACTTTAAATATTTAAACTGGTCAATGACAGTCAAGTAGCCAGGAATTTTTTCAGTTTATTGTTAAATATGGATTGCCTTAGAGGTAACCTCAAGTACATGGCACTGCTTCCTAATGAGTTATTAGTTATGAAACTATGAAGTAATTCTGAATTTTAAATAAGACCGAAGAATAGACTGGGGTATAACAAATTAAAAGCACCATAATTATGCAATATCATGAAATGTATTAGACAGTCACATTATGCATATATCAAAAAATACATTAATAAACCTAACATATTAATAAAAAGCTAAGTCTGGCCCTTCAAGACCTCAACACTAATTGGAAAGGATTTTGACAGAAAATCTTGAATAACTTTCATTATCAGTTTTGGCAAGCTATTTTTTAGCTACCTAAATAATGATTATTTCAACACTCCACAGTGCATCTATCAAAATCTAAGATCTGAAAAATATCATTAGTGAGAATGAGTGAAGTAGCAAATGCTCAAATGCTACAACCTGAATTTGAATTTATTGGTGTGATGTAAGTAATTATATAGGAGGTTTCATTTTTCTATTATACTTATTATTGTTTATTTAAAATATACATTTATAATATGTTGTGCATTAATTGTATATAATGCATAATATTCCAAATGTTAGCAATATTTTAAAGATCATATATTCTGACCACTTTAAAAACTGTTCCCAAAGCGTGATGGTTTAAATGGATTTCATTTGTAAGGAAAAAGCTTATCAACACATATCAAAGGCAAATCAACCTCACAATGAAAACAAACACATCTAGTAGTAGATATTATTGGTAAAAAGTATAAAAGGTATAATTTTGCCTCTAATAATTTATTCCTGTAACCAAGACGCATTTATCCATCTTTTCTTTGTTGTCGTTGGAATTAAAGTCATTGATTAAAAAAAAGAACTAGATCACTATTTAGTTTGAAATAAGAAGGGTCTAGCTAAAGAGGAAGCCCAATTAGTTAATACTTGAGAGTACCCAGCTACCTACTACAGTAATATTATTTATTATTTATTTTTTTATTTTTATTTTTTTTGAGTTGAAGTCTCACTCTGTCTCCCAGACTGGAGTGCAGTGGCCGCTCCCGGCCACTGCAGCCTCGACCTGCTGGGCTCTGGCGATCCTTCTGCTCAGCCTTCCAAGTAGCTGGAACTACAGGTGCGCGCTACCATGCCCGGCTAATTTTTTGATTTATTGTAAAGGTGAGGTCTCGCCAAGTTGTCCAGGTGGGTCTCGAAACCACGGGCTCAGGCAATCCACTCACCTCAGCCTCCCAAAGCGTGGGATTACAGGCTGAGCCACCAAGCCTGGCCAATACTATTTATTAAGGTTAAAAAACAGGACTCTGTGTGACATACTAATGCCTCTATTTTTGATTTTGATATAAATTTGGTGCTATTAAAGTTCTCCCCTTGAGGTGAAATGTCTGCTATCTCTATCTTTTTCATAGATGGCCATAGTTGCCATGCTTGTTGAAGGATATTATTATGTGAATACCTAGGTTTAACTTTCACCAAAATGGAAGGTATGCTCAATAAACAAGCAACTTGACCCAAGTCATGAAGTTAGACAGATATTAGAAAAGGAAGAATGCTGAAATCCATCTCCCCACCCCCCACGACAGCCCCCAAAGTCCCTTAGACAAGGAGGCCTTTGCTTCCTGGTT
Organism: Tarsius wallacei; assembly: GCA_963574415.1. NCBI lineage: Eukaryota > Metazoa > Chordata > Mammalia > Primates > Tarsiidae > Tarsius > Tarsius wallacei. The sequence continues at coordinate 17,776 of CAUYQG010042080.1, forward strand.
CTTTTAGTTGAGGTCTTGACTCATGGGCTTCATAGGCTCCCTTTTCCTTTTCTCACTGAAATGAAAACTCTCACACAGTATACTCATAATCATGCTGCAACAGTATAAATTAAGTTTATGAATGATACCCTTCCCTTATCGCCCTTCTCTCATACAGCAATATGTGTAACTCACTAGCTGTAGGATTTCTAAAGCTGAGTGATTTGTAATGTAATACTCCTAGAATCTCTAGAGTAATTTCAGCATTAGTTACTAATAAAAGTTAGCACTCTGCATTTCTTAACCTTGGGAACATGAACCTTTAAGACTTAGAGATCAAATACCAACATTCCCCAAGGACTGCTGTGCACATCTGCATTTCTGGATGGGGAACTTTTTTGTTCCTAATCAAGTATAATCTCACTTCATAACTTCTGCTTTTGGCTCAGTGCTACCTAGGTTTACAGGCAAATGAAGGCTGAGGATTTTGTGCTTAGAGGTTTGGAAATTTGGCAAACACTATATTAAAATGCAACCATTTGATCTTGAACCTCAGCATAGTGAAATTCAGTTAAAATACACATAAACCAACGTGAGGCTTTATACATTCCAAATCTGCACCTGTATTTGAATGTTGCCAGGTATTTGTACTAACAACTCTGTTTTTAGGGCAAAACAGAATGAAAAGCCCCCAAAGTTTCCCTCTGGGATCTTCCAGCCATTCGAAGTAATCACTAATTCCTGCTTACATCTACAAGTCAGGCATCCAAGTGTTGCTATTCCTGGCTGATCTTGTCCTGTTTGAAATGGTCTGATTGTCAGTCTCTGCATCTGGGTCCAAACCAATTTCACACAGTAAGTTAGTTCAGGGATTTCAGTCACCTTTAAGTTATCTTTAAAGTCAGCTACAAAAATAGCTTGAGTTATTAATGTACAATGATGAAAAATGCCATTCAGACTCACCAAACTCAAAGATATCATTTTTTATATGGTTTGCTTAATATTGACCTTTTAGGGTGCAAGTCAATGAGATAGAATTTATTTTCAAATAGTTTAATTTAGAATCTATTAACACTCTTCAGAATCTAAAAGTTACAGAATATAAATGATTCTTTTTTGGAGTTGGAGTCTCATTTTGTTGCCCGGGCTGGAGTGCAGTGGCAAGGCTATCCCAGTGTTGACCTGCTAGGCTCTGGTATACGATTCTTATATTCAGATAATTGTGGGCAAAAGATATCTGAAAAATAAAATTTCGATGAAGATTTAGCCAGGGCAGTACATCGTATAACCCTGCACTTCACCAAGGTGGAACAGACTAAACTTGGACTTAATTTACAAATGCTTTCTATAACTTTTACTTCTTGTTATATTTAGGTACTTTATAATGTCAAAATTTAAAAAAAAAATCACAAAGTACCATAACAAGGAATGATTAGGGGAAGAATATACTTCATCCAAAATTGACTTCTACAATAGCTGTGGTTTTCTATGAACTCATTTATTGTTGTTGGTTAAAAGCCAATATAAAGAATGGTTAAAGGTATGAGTTTTACTCAGAATGAGGCTTGCATTCAAACTCTAGGTCTTCTACTTATTAGTTCTTTGACTCAGAGTAAGTTTATTATAATTTTTAGGCCTTAGTTTCCTTACCTGTCAAATAGATTGTTGGGAAGATTAGATGATGATTCATTATAAAGTGCCTAGTATAGAACTGGCTCGTGGTTAGTGCTCAATAAATGGGAGGTATTTTTAATTTTAACAATCTTCCTTCCTCTGCAAGCTCTTTGATGGGAATGGCTATTTCTAGACTTCTTTGTACATCTTATTGTACTTAGCCTTGTAACATGGCAGGAAAAACATTGATTTAGATGTCAAGGGACCAGTAACATTCCATTTCAATACCTACTGAGTATGTAATTTTTGTCAGAGTTCTTAAGATATCTGGGTCTTTGTATGCCTATCTGTAAAATGGGGATAATGTTTTACCTCCTGGTGTTTTGATAGGGATCAAAAAAGATGGGGCTAAAACACATTTTATAAACTATAAAGCACTGTTTAAATTTAGGTTACTGTCACCATTTCATTCTACTTGAATTAAGAGCTACTATTTTTCTCTGCCCTCTGCCATATGAGGATATAATGAGAAGACAACCATCTGTAAACCAGGAAATAGGTCCTAGACACCAGACACCAGATCTGCTAGTAACTTGGTCTTGGACTTCTTAACCTCGAGAACTGTGAGAAATAAATGTCTGTTGTTGAAGTTATTCAGTCTATGGTATTCTGTGATAGCAGCCAGATCTGAGTAAGATACCACCAATAACAGGTCTAGGTGGTCAGGGTGATGAGGAGACATCATCTTGGCTAAAGTGATGGCAGATGCTATATGTGTTGAAATTATCAAGTAAGACAAAAGAGAAAAATAAATAACCTCAATTTTACATCTTGTCATGAGTAAGTCTTTAGAGCTTGGAAGTTTGGGAAAAATACAAGTGGACTGGCTGGGGTGGAAAACAATACTATGTGGCATGACCCACCCATCTGCTGAAACACATGAAAAGGCCACTATTCAGGGCTGTGGTAGACACAGAGGCCCACAGCTGTGGTCACCTCCATGAGGATTCTTTTCTCAGATGGACTGAAGAAATGCTAGTGTGGATGTCATCTAGCAGAAAGAGCTGTGGCTTTATTAGGCACTGATCCTAGAATTAATGCTATTAACCAGTGAACCTCTGGAAAATGAGACTCAAGACAATACTCTGCCTGTGTTCAACAATGAGTATGCCAAGGGTGTCAAAGCATGTGTTCTAGCATATGTGAACAAAGAGCATAAAGATGTGTGAGACGGGTGTTAAAACATCAGTTCAAACATGTGTTTAACCATGTGTGAGCAAAAGGGTGTTAAGCCATGTGGTAAAGCAAGTGTTAGAACATATTCGATTACAAATGTTTCTCATTTGGGAGCTTAAATTATTTTCTGCCTAATCCAGTGTTGCTAAGCAATAGTGCTGTGTTGTCCTAACTTAACACAATAAATTATTAAACTTAAAAAAAGTGACACGAGAATTCTTTTTTCCTGACTTTGTTTCATCACTAAGAATTTACATCTACAGTTTTCAATAATCATAGTGCTCTTCTGCTAGTGTAAGCAAAAACTGGGGTAACACTCCACATGCAGGAAGGCAACAGTCAGAAACCAGGGGTAAATCATACTGAGTATGGACAATATAGAGTGGTCGGAAGATATGGAATCATATTACACAAATCTCAAGGTTTGATAAGCCACACAGCCTACTGACTCAGGGTTTCTTTGCCTCAGCTAGGATTCTGCATTTTGTTTTCAACTTTAAAATATACATAACAGTGCTCTAGAGAACAGGGATTTTGACAGTTCTTATTGATAGTAAAATGTGATAGAGACTGGCTTTAAGGTATATCTGACATTATTTGCTAAATATTTTAGCTTATGTTATGAATCTACATTGCTGTTAGAAGCTTCCATTCCAGAGCAAATAGAATTGCTTAGCTTAAAATATAAATATACAAGCCTGGATGTCACCTAAAAAAGAACGAAAGTAGATAAAAATCAGAATGTGCTATTGATGCTTTTCTACAGGGCACAGAAAAGAATATAAAATAAATATAGATATGCTAACAAAGAAACAAAATTTCAGGTAGTTATTTTCTGTTCTTGCTAATAAAAGAAAGCTATATACAAAGTAAACCAGTAAACCTATTTAAGCCCATTCATTTCTTTGCTGGTAGTGAATATATAAACATGTATTCTTTTTTAAAAATACCAATAACAGAAGAAAAGCAAAGGATTTGCAAGTTTGTGTTTAAATTCCACTTCTTAACAGTAGTAATTAACATGTTTTTTCGGCTTAACAGAATAATTTGTGCATAGATACTATTTGATTATGGCTAGGAAAATATTTATTACTCTGAGTAAAGAAAAATTGACACAATCACTAGAATAAAAATAGTGCCTTCCCAATCGCCTTTTGCCTCAAGATCATGGAATGCTTTATTGAACAAAAACTGGCAAGAGAGAAACATACAATTAAAGCTAGTGTCTTCTGTCAGCCACCCTTGCAGCAGAGGTCATAGAATTTTTGAATACTTCTCTTTTCCTGTTCACTTGTGTCACTTAATGATTTGTTCGTGCAGCTCAGTACATACTCAAGAAAATACAATTCCTCAGCAGAAAAAGACTGGTTGCTAGCTGCTGTGACCTGACTCTTTGCTTAAACAAATTCCAGAGTGCACATTGACAAAGCGATGATTATTATTTTTTCTTCTTGAAGACTCAGCCCAAATTAAGAAAACAAAGAAAATAGAATCTGACCAAGGAAATACTAGAGGAAAGTTGCTCATAAGTTTTGTTAGTTTATGTTTAATAGTTTTATTTTGACCTAAGCGTATATACTGATGACGAGTGAACTCATTTCAGCAATCCCATATTTCTTCAATATGAATATATTTTACTTGTAATAGTGCAAAAATGAATCAGAATGCAGAAAATATATTTTCTGTCAATACTAAACACACTCTGAAATCTGAAGCAACTTCACTGCGGTTGGTCTTGAAATGCATGTAAACCAGGCTTAGGAATAATGCTTGTGCTACAAAAATTATAAAATATTCTGCAAATGTCCCTGGTTGAGAAGAGAAACTATGAAAAAGGGAGTGTCCTTTTGAGTCCTCAGAAACAGAATCGTTAGGCAGGTCAAGTAAATTGAAGGCACTTAGTCTTGAGTAAAATAAGCATGTAAACACATCCTACTTTATAGAAAACAGAATAAGATAAGTAGTTCTGAGGAAGATAGAGACCTTAAGATAAACTTCTGAATTTTCCTGCATGTGCATATAATCATCTTCCCTATTTACATTTTTTTCTAGACATGGCATATTCAGTAAACAAAACACACTGGAGGCATGTAAAGGGAAGGGGCTCTTTCTGTAAAAATTCTTCCCTAGAGCACCTTGTATAATATTTTATAAAGTAAAACGGTGCTTAGCAAGTCTTTCATAACAATTTGCACATTTAATCAAACCTTTCAGAGGATGACAAAAATGATTAGAAATGCAATTTTAGCCTTTTCTGCTTTCTATCTAAAGTAACCATCATTAACCTCGGAACCTCGGCAGTTGGGTCTTGTGTGGAGTGAAAGAGTTCCAGAAGGAGAAAGTTTTCTTGATTTCACAAATTTGTGCATTTCACTCCAGGGCTGTTGGGCGAGGGGCAAGCTGAAGGCAGTGCTTGCCCAGTGGGCACACAGTGTGTTTTCCCCCTGCCTTGAGCTCTGTGCCTTTCCTAGAATGAGCCTGTCAGAGGCTCCAGCCTAAGGAGAAACTATCCATCATAAACTGGTGCTAAGTTTACAAAAGCATGTGACTAAAGTAAGCACAATAACTTTCACAATGTCCCAACTTGAGCCTGGCAATTGCCTCTTGAAGTAGACACGACTTCCCTTTTCTTTTTTTTTTTTTCGTTGGAGTCTCACTCTGTCACCCAGACTGGAGTGCAGTGCCTGCTCCCGGCCACCGCAGCCTCGACCTGCTGGGCTCCGGTGATCCTTCCGCCTCAGCCTTCCAAGTAGCTGGAACTACAGGCGCGCGCTACCACGCCCGGCTAAAATAATGTTTTTTTGTTTTTCTTTTTTCGTTGGAGTCTCACTCTGTCACCCAGACTGGAGTGCAGTGGCCTCGACCTGCTGGGCACCGGCGATCCTTCCGCCTCAGCCTTCCAAATAGCTGGAACTACAAGCGCGCACTACCATGTCTGGCTAATTTTTGATTTATTGTAGAGATGCGGTCTCTCCAAGTTGCCCAGGCGGGTCTCGAACCCGCGGGCTCAGGCAATCCACTCACCTCAGCCTCCCAAGGCGCGGGATTACAGGCTGAGCCACCGAGCCCGGC
>CAUYQG010042082.1:0-28894 GCA_963574415.1 Tarsius wallacei
TGGGAATGTAAATTAGTACAGGCATTATGAAAAACAGCATAGAGATTTCTCAAAAAACTAAAAATAGAAGTATCATATGATCCAGCAATCCACCACTGGGAATTTCCCCAAAGGAAAGACAGTGTATCAAAGGGATACCTGTACTCCCATGTTTATTGCAGCACTATTCACAATAGCCAAGATATGAAATCAGCCTAAGTGCTCATCAATGGATAAATGGATAGAGAATATGTGGCATACATACACAATGAAATACTGTTCGGCATTTAAAAAGAAGGAAATCTTGTCATTTGCAGCAGCATGAGAAGAACTAGAGGCCATTATGTTAAGTAAATAAACTAGGTACATAAAAACAAGTATTGCGTGTTCTCATTCATATCTGGGAGCCAAAAAAGTGGATCTAATGTAGGTAGAGAGTAGAATAATGGTTACCAGATGCTGGGAAGGCAGGGGGAGGGGGGAATGAAGAGAGGCTGGGTCAATGGGTAGAAGGAATGAGTTCTGGTGTTCAGTAGCACACTAGGGTGACTATAGTAAATAACTTACTGTATATTTCAAAACAGCTAGAAGATTTTATATGTTATTTTTAATGTTTCCAGCACAAAGAAATGACAAATGTTTGAGGTAATGGATACCCTAAATACTCTATCTAATTTGCTCACTACACATTGTATGTATGTATCAAAAAAATCACATGAGCCCCATAAATGTACAATTAATATGTATCAATAAAAAAGAAAAAGAAGCCAGGCACAGTGGCTCACAGTTGTAATCCCAGAACTTTGGGAGGTTGAGATGGGAGAATCACTTGACCCTAGGAGTTTGAGACCACCCTAGGCAACATAGCAAGACCTCATCTCTACAAAAGAAAAAAAAAGTAGTGGGTCATGGCAGTACACGCCTGTAGCCCCAGCTACTCAGGAGACTGAGGCAGGAGGCTCACCTGAGCCCAAGAGGTCAAGGCTGCAGTAAGCCAGAATCATACTACTGCATTCCAGCCTGGGTGACAGAGAGTGACAGAGCGAGAGTGAAGGAGGGAGGGAAGGAGGGAGAAAGAGAGAGAGAGAGCGAGCCAGATCAGCATTAGCAGTGGACTTTGGTCCCCCACAGCCAATGGGTCCCTCCCAGTAGCTGACACAGGGCAATTAGCTTGCACTCACTCCTCTTTGCTGCAGTAAAAGAACCTTGTCTCCTCCCTGCAGAGTACAGATATAGTAATGGGGTTGGCCAGTTGCCATATGACATACATGCTTATGAAGAACAAAAGAGTATGCACAGAAACAAAGAAATGAATACCACATGTTCTCACTCATAAATGGGTCCAGAACATTTATCACAATATTACAAGAGAGATATCAGCAGTAGCAGGACACTGCCAGGAAAGGCGGGGGGGGGGCGAGGGGGCAACACATAACATCACTAAGGGTACCTGATCCTAAACCAGAGGAAGTGAGGACCAGTGGGAGGCCCAAACTGCACCTGTGCATAGACCACTTACGTACCTAAACCTGGCTTGTACCCCACATCTTTAAAATAAAATAAAGAGAACAAAAAGAAAGAAAAAAAAGAGTACACACTGAGTCTGAAAAAGGGAAAGACACTCCCATATAAGGTGGTAAGTCCAACCCAGGCTTGAGGAGTCTTTTTTTCCTCAGAACATATTCCAGGACTTAAGGCCCATTCTTATGCAGCCAAGAGGGGGTTAAGACAAGGAGGCCCACTCTCATCACTCCTATTTAACATAGTACTAGAAGCCCTAGTTGGAACAATTAGGCAAGAAAAAGAAATAAAAGTATAGAATCAGAAGTTCCAGAAGCCCAGACTTGTGGCTGGTGTCTGAGGGGTGAGCAGGCAGTCTTGTGGGACTGAGTCCTCACCCTATGGGATCTGACACTATCTCCAGGTGAGTATCAGAATGGAATTGGAGGATGCCCAGCTGGTGTCATTTGGGGAAAATGTATTTCATGCAAATAGTAACAAAAAAAGAGGAGTGGCTATACAAATGTCACACAAAATAGAACAAATTTTTTAAAAGGTTACAAGAGGCAAGGACATTATTTTAGTAAAAGGTTTAATACAACAAGAAGATATAACAATTATACATATTTATGCACATAACAACAGATTCTCAAAATATATAAAGCAGAAATGGACAGAATTAAATGGAGAAATACACCACTATAGAATAATCGTTGGAGACCACTATTCCACTCTTAATAATGGATAGAACAACAAGACAGAAGTAAGGAAACAGAGTTGAATAACACAATAAACCAACTAGATCTAAAAGACACAAACAGAACACTCTGCCCAAGACCAGAATACACAGTTTTCTCAAGTGCACACAGGATATTCACCAAGATAATTCATATGTTAGGCCATGAAATTAAGTCTCAATAGGCTTTAAAAGATAAATACCATACAAAGTATCCACTCTGACCAAAAAAGAATGAACAGAAAAATAAGTAAAATAAGGAAATCTGAAAAGTTCACGAATTTATTAGAATTAACACACAAATAACCAATGGGTAAAGGAAGAAATCAAGAGAGAAATTTTTAAAAACATCTAAATATGAACAAAAACAAAAAATAAGCCGGGCTCTGTGGCTCAGCCTGTAATCCCACGCCTTTGGGAGGCTGAGGTGAGTGGACTGCCTGAGCCCGCAGATTCGAGACCCGCCTAGGCAACTTGGCGAGACCTCATCTCTACAATAAATAAAAAAAATCAGCCGGGCGTGGTAGCGCGCACCTGTAATTCTGGCTACTTGGAAGGCTGAGGTGGAAGGATCGCTGGAGCCCAGCAGGTCTAAGTTGCGGTGGCCGGGAGTGGCCACTGCATTCCAGTCTGGGCGACAGTGAGACTCCAACTCAAAAAAAAAAAAAAAATATATATATATATATATATATATATACACACACATATATAACATACTGAAACTTATGGGATTCAGAAAAAGCAGTGCCAAAAAGATTTATAGCTATAAGTGCTTACATTTTTTAAAAAAAATCTCAAATCAGCCTAACTTTACAACTTAAGGGACTAAAAAAGAATAACAGCATAAACCTGAAGCTAGCTAAAGTAAGTAAATAATAAAGATTAGAGTAGATAAACAAAATATTTTTAAAAAGAAGAGAAAATCAACAAATAAAGCTGGTTATTCAAAAAAATCAGCAAATTTGGCAAAACTTTAGTAAGACTGATAAAACTTTAGCTAGATTAGCCGGGCTCGGTGGCTCAGCCTGTAACCCCTCGCTTGGGGAGGCTAAGGTGAGTGGACTGCCTAAGCCCGTGGGTTCGAGACCCACCTGGGCAACTTGGCGAGACCTCATCTCTACAATAAATCAAAAAATTAGCCGGGCGTGGTAGCGCATGCCTACAGTTCCAGCTACTTGGAAGGCTGAGGCAGAAGGATCGCCTGAGCCCAGCAGGTCGAAGCTGTGGTGGCCGGGAGTGACCACTGCACTCCAGTCTGGGCAACAGAGTAAGACTCCAACTCAAAAAATAAAATAAAATTTTAGCTAGATTAACTAAGAAAAAACTAGAGAAAACAAATTACTAAAACCAGAAATGAGTAGGGACATTAACAATTCTACAGATATAAAAAGGATTATAAGAGAATACTATACTATGAACAATTATAGGCCAACAATTAAATAATCTAGAGGAAATGGATAAGTTCCTAGAAATATAAAACCTAGCAAGACTGACTCATGAAGAAATGAAAAATCTGAACAGACCAACAATGAGTAAGGAGAGTGAATCAGTACCAAAGACCTCCCAACACACCTCCCAAACCACTCAGGACCAGATGGCTTCACAGAACAATTCTACAAAACATTTAAAAAAGAATTAACAAGGGTGCCTGAACGATGCATATTTGTATAGCTAACCCTTAACTGTACCCCACAATTTTAAAATAAAAAATATGTTTAAATAATAATAATAATAAAAAAAAAGAATTAACTGAAAGTTTTCCAAAAATTGAAAAGGGAGCTCTCCCAAGCTCATTTTATGAGGCCAGCATTGCCTTGATACCAGAATCAGACAAAGATATTACAAAAAAAGAAAACTACAGACCAATATCCATCATTAACACTGAGGCAAAAATTCTCAAAAAACCAATAGTAAACTAAACTAAGCTGCACATTAAAAGAATTAAATGAAGTAAGATTTATTTCCAAAATGCAAGGATGGTTGGTTCCACATATAAAAACCAATCAATGTAATACACATTACCACAATAATGGACAAAACTATAAGATCACCTTAATTGGCATAGCAAGGGCACCACACAAGAGTCAACATAACACCCTTTAACTATAAAAACACTCAACAAACTAGGAATAGGAGTAAACTACCTCAATATTACAAAGGTATGTATGAACAGCTCACAGCCAGTACTATACTCAATGGAGAAAGACAAAGATTTTCCTCTAAGATCAAGAACAAAGCCAAGATGCCAATTCTTACCACTTCCATTCAACATAGTATTTAGAGTCCTGTCAAAACAATCAACCAAGCAAAAGGGGGGGGCATTTGCATTGTAAAGAAAGAAGTAAAATTATCTCTTACATCTCAAATACAAGGGGAAAAAAAGCCAAATAACCCAATTTTAAAATGGGTAAGGACTTAAATAGACATAGAATATGACAACAAAATCACAGGAATCTAAAGCCAATGATATGATATTATATGTAGAAAACACTAAGGATTCCAAATACACACACAAAAAAACTAAGAAAAATAAAAGTAAATAGAGTAACCCCTCAAATCAAAAGACACAGACTGACAGAAAACCTGTTAGAACTAATAAGTGAATTCTACAAAGTTACAGGATACAAAATCAAAAGACAAACATCAATTGTGTTTCTACACCCTAACAATAAACAATCCAAAAAGAAATTAAGAAAACAATTCCATTTAAAATACCACCAAAAGAATAAAACACAGATGCTCCTCAATTTATGATGGGGCTATCTCCTGATAAAACTCACTATAAACTGAAAATATCATAAGTTGAAAGTGCATTTAATGGCCAGGTGTGGAAGCTCACGCCTGTAATTCCAGTACTTTGGGAGGCCAAGGTGGGACAGTTGCTTAAGCCCAGGAGTTTGAGACCAGCCTAGGCAATACAGCAAGACCTTGTCTCTACAAAAAAAATTTTTAAATGAGCAAGGCATGATGGATGAGCCTGTAGTCCCAGTTACTACAAAGGCTGAGGCAGAAGGATCACCTGAGCCCAGGAGGCCAAGGCTGCAGTGAGCTGTGATTGCACCACTGCACTCCAGTCTGGGTGACAGAGTGAGACCCCTGACTCAGAAAGATGAGAGGGAGGGAAGGAGGGAGGGAATGTAACCTTAACTATTGAACATAATAACTTAGTCTAACTTACCTGAAACATGCTCTAAACATTTACATTAGCTTACAGTTGGGCAAAATCATCTAACACAAAGCCTATTTTATAATAAAGTGTTGAATATCTCATGCAATTTATTGAACACCATACTGAAAGTGAAAAAAAGATTGTACGGGTACTCAAAGTATTGTTTCTACTGAATGTACATCACTATCAATTTCACTTTCACTTAAAGGAGATACAAATGTATGAAAGATATTCCATGTTCATGAACTGGAATACATACTACTATTAAGATGCCTGTACTACCCAAAGCAATCTACAGATTAAACACGATTGTTATCTAAATCTCAATATCATTTTTTACAGAAACAGAAAAATCCATCCTAGAATTTAAATGGATTCTCAACAGACCCTCAAAGAGCAAAATCAATTGTGAAAAAAAAAAAAGCTAAAAAAACTCATATGTCCTGATTTCAAAATATACCCCAAAGCTACAGTAATCAAAGTAGGTATGGTACTAGCATAAAAACAGATATATAGAGTTCCATATGTTCTCACTCATAAGGTGACCTTGAACAATTATAATGCTATAAGAAAGCGATTAGCAGTAGCAGAAAACTGTCAGGGGAAGGGGGGGTGGGACTGGCAGTTGAGAGAAACTGCTAGGGGAGGGAGGGACATACCTCATCGACAAGGGTACCTGCATGATCAATGTTTGTATACCTAATCCTGAATTGTACCCCACATCTTTATAATAAATAAATAAATTTTTTTAAAAACAGATATATAGACCAATGGAATAGAGAGCTCAGGAATAAGTCTTCACATATATGGTTAAATTACTTTTGATAAGGGTGCCAAGATCACTCAGTGGGGAAAGGACAGGCTTTTCAACAAATGGTGCTGGGAAAATTTGATATTCACAAGTAAAATAAAAATGGATCCTTAGCCTATGTACAAAAAATTAACTCAAAATGGAACAAAGACCTCAGCATAAAAAGCAAAACTATAAAACTCTTAAGAAAAAAACACAGAAAAGCTCCATAACATTGAACTTGGCAATGACTTCTTGAATATGACAACAAAATCACAGGAATCAAAAGCCAAAAAAGACAAACAGGACAACACCACAGTTAAAAACTTTTGTGCATCAAAGGACACAGTCAACAGAGCAAAAAGGCAATATAAGAAATGGAAGAAAATAGTTGCAAGTCAGACATCTGAAATGGGGTTAATAACCAGAATATACAAAAAAATTCTTACATCTCAACTACAAGGGAAAAAAAAGCCAAATAACCCAATTTTAAAATGGGTGAGGACTTAAATAGACATTTATTCAAAGATGAAATACAAGTGGCCAAAAAGCATATGAAAAGATGATGGTCAACATTCCTAAGCATCAGATAAATGCAAATCAAAGCCACAATGAGATATTACTTTATACCCACTAGGTATGGAAAAACACACATACACACACAGAAAAGGCCTGTTAGCAATGATATGTAGAAACTGAAACCTTTGTGTACTGTTGGTGGGACTGTAAAATGATGCAACTGCTATAGAAAACAATACAGACGTTCTTCAAACAAAACAAAAATAGAACAACTATATTAATCCACTTCTGGATCTATATCCAAAAGATGGAAGCAAGGCCTCAAAGAAATAGGGCATGCCAGTCATAAAGAAGAACAAAATCATGACCTTTGCCAAAACTTGTATACAGTTGGAGACCATCATACTAAGTGAACTACTATAGAAACAAAGAACGAATACCACATGTTCTCACTCATATGCAGGCCCTAAATACTAGTCACATTAGCACAAGAGTGGGATCAGCAGTAGCTGAGCACTGCTAAGGGAGGCAGCAGGGAGTGGGGAGCATGTGGCAACACAAGGGGTACCTGGTCCACTACCAGAGGAAGAGAGGGCCAGCTTGAAGCCCAAACTTGACCTGCATGCAGCCTACTTATGTAGTTAATCCTCACTTGGACCCTGCATCTCTATAATAAAATAAAATTTAATTTATAAAAAGAAAACTATCACTTCAACTGCAAAAAAATTTAGGAGTTACATATTTACAGAGATGCACACAACTCTTAAGTGTACAACTTGATGAATCTTGACACCCGCACATATTCACATACCCCCACGCAACCCCACCCAAGCTCACCATCCTGACCCTAGAGATGACTCCCGGCAAATCCTGGTTGTCACCCACCTCTTTCCTTCCCCAAGGTAGCCACTATTTTGACTTCTATCACCATTTATTAGATTATCTGATTTTGAACTTTGTATAAATGTCCTGTAGTAGGAATTCTTTTTCCTCATCCTCATCTGTGAGATTTATTCATGGTGTTGCAGGTAGCAGAAGTTGTCTTTGTTGCGCTGTAGAATTACATAGAATTCATTTAACTATTCTGTTGGATGACATTTGGGTTGTTTTCAATTGTTTGCTCTTATGAAAAAATTTTCTGTGAACATTCTTATTAGTCTTTTGGTAAATATACTCATTTCTCTAGGGCTGCTATAGCAGTATCTGCTTTCAATTTTTTGAATTTAATAGGTATCATTTAGCCTGTTAGATGTAATGGCTTGAGTTTTGGTAGGTCATGGAAGTTTCTAGAGCATAAATATATTAATTTCTAGTTTCAGAATACAAGCAAACAAGTAGGTTCAATTTCCATGTTAAGAAAAATAATTTTCAACAAAGCCTAGTATTTAGTCTTCTAGCACTACAGGTAGTTTATACAGTTTTTCCTGTTTCCAAAAGTCAGAATTCTTTTTTTTTTTGAGTTGGAGTCTCACTCTGACCCCCAGACTGGAGTGCAGTGGCACGTTCCCAGCCACCGCAGCCTCGACCTGCTGGGATCCGGCGATCATTCCACCTCAGCCTTCCAAGGAGCTGGAACTACAGGCGTGTGCTACCACGCCCGACTAATTTTTTGATTTATTGTAGAGATGAGGTCTCGCCAAGTTGCCCAGGTGGGTCTGGAACCCGTGGGCTCAGGCAATTCACTCACCTCAGCCTCCCAAAGCGTGGGATTACAGGCTGAGCCACTGGCTAGAATTCTTATCTTTCATTTGAAAATGACAGAAATTCAACTCAAAACAACTTTAGTCGGAAAGAGAATGTAATGACTCAAGTATCCAGTGCCAGCTGTCTCCAGGCATGGTTGGATTCAGGTGCTTAAACGATGCTATCAACATATGGTCTTCCATTCTGTTTATCTCTTGGCTCTGTTCTTAGGCCACTCTTAGGCATACCTTCTTCACTGGTGACCATCGGCAGTTTCAGGCTTACAACTTCCTAACTCCAAATCCAGTAGAAAGGGAGAGCTCTCTTCCCTACAGTTCTGACAAAACTCTCAGAATTGAATCTCACTGGTTCTGACTGGGTTATAGGCCCTGACCCAATCACTGTGGCCAGGAAGAAAATAATTCTGATTGGGTCACATGTCCACACTTGGGCCACTGAGACTGAGAGTGGGGGAGAGGTGTTACTCAAGGAAGAGTGGTACCATGAAGGAGACAAATGGATGCCAAGCAGGGACAAAGTAATAAAAAACAGACTTCCATTATGCTAAGAAACATGGATGTGAGTTGGCCAATGAACATTCTGAGACTATAGGTATTGGAAGAAAGCTAATATTTGTCTTAGCTCTGATTACTTAAAAAGTCTAACCCTTGTCTGTTTAATAGAAACTTGCAGAAGTTGATTGAGCTTTAAAATGTTCTACTTCCTTCTTTCAAAGTCTTCACTATTCATTTCATCATGCTTGCTTGAAACTGTGGAGATTTGTTTCTGTTTTTTTCCTTCTCACCCCTCCCATATTGGGTCAGCCAACAAATCCTACTGATTCTTCCTTTAGTCTTTTCTCCCTACTTATTATTTCCTTCTCTTTGGAGAACTATGAGGCCCAATTCGGCCAGGAAAAATTGGATACATTATACTGAGGAAGGAAGTCCATGGTAAAATGTCACAGATTCTACAAGAATCTTGTTAACAACAGCAAGAGTTGTAAAAGCTTGTTAAGCAGCTGTAAATCATTGTAAAGATTTACAATGTAAAACATTTTTAGCTATAAAGAGAAAAACAGCTATTGCCCTCTTAAAGAAACAGAACACCACAATCAGTCTTCTTGCAAAACCTCATACACAGATAATTTCCCGCTTGCAAATCTCTCATATATCACTGATTTCCCTGATACAACACACACATTGAAAAAAACTCTCCAGCACAGCCCAATAAAAACTCCTCTCTAGCCTATGCCTCTTTGCAGACAACAAACAGTCTGCTTCTCTGCTCGCAGTGCTCTTCACAGCATACCTTTCCTCAAATAAATCTGCCTTTCTAGATTCATAACTGTCTTGGTGAATTCAAAGCAATGACAATTGGCCTAAACCAGTTGGAAACACAACATTCATTCTGTTTTCCCACTAATACCACACTAGAAGCTCCAGTCTTGCATTATATCCTCTTAACAATCCCAGTGAAATGAGTACCTCCTTCCTGATAAGCCTAGCCCAGCTCCTGGTGGACTGACTTGGGTTATGTGCCCTTTCCTGAGCCAAACAGAGTCCGACAGGAATGCAGTTGGCCCTTCCTGTATCATCTGGACTAAGAATGCAGGAGGAGAAGATGCGCAGAGGAAAATCAGGGCATTGATGCCAAAAGAGAGAGAAATGGGTAACAGGCAAGTAAAAACAACGGAGATCCAGCCCACTTAGAAATTTAAACGCAGCTGGGCTCGGTGGCTTAGCCTGTAATCCCAGCGCTTTGGGAGGCTGAGGTGAGTGGATTGCCTGAGCCCGCGGGTTCGAGACCCACCTGGGCAACTTGGCGAGCCCTCATCTCTACAGTAAGTCAAAAATTAGCCGGGTGTAGTAGCGCGCACCTGTAGTTCCAGCTACTTGGAAGGCTGAGGTGGAAGAATCGCCAGAGCCCAGCAGGTCGAGGCTGCAGTGGCTGGGAACGGCCACTGTACTCCAGTCTGGGTGACAGAGTAAGACTCCAACTCAAAAAATAAAAAATAAAAATTTTAAACGCCATCACCTCTGATTTGAAAGTGTTAAAAGGAAAACTTTAGACAAGTTAAATTGAACAGAGTTTAACTGAGCAAAGGATAATTTGCAAATTGGGCAGCCTTCTGAACCAGAAGAGTTTCACAGAGACTCCAGTTGTCACATGGTCAAAGATTTATGGATAGAAAAAGGAAAGTGACATAGAGAAAATGGAAGTGAGGTACAGAAACCGCTGGCTTGTTATAGCTCCATGTTTGCCTTATTTAAACATGGGTTGAACAGTTGACCTCCTGTGATTGGCCAAAACTCAGTGATTGGCACAAGAGTAGGTACAGTCTGTTTACATATCCAGTTAGGTCCCAGTTCCTCTATTATGGAGAAACCTGTAAATCAAACTTAAACTATATAAGGAAGCAACTGTAGGCTAAACTCAATTTAACAAAAGTGTGTTGTGTCTGAGATTAGAGCTCATGGAATCATAAAATCATATTTTCAAACTGGAAGGGGTTGTAACAATTGTCTCTTTACCCAAGCTCTCTAGTTTCTATTAACTATCTTCCTCTGTACATTCATACAAACATATGCTTTGAACCCTAGAACTGTAAGTACATCCCAAATGCACAAAGAGTTCTTGTTCCTTCCAATTCTTTGGTTCATTGCTTCCCTCTCTCCCCACAACCCAGGGAATGTATTGTTCAAGGCATAAGTCTGGCTGCCTGTATCAAAGACTCCCAAAACAGTGGTTTAGACAAGATAAGTTTATTTCTGCGTTATATAATAGCCTGAACTTATGTGATGTCTCTGCTCTGTGAAGTCACCAGAAATCCAGGCTCCTGCTATTTGATGTGCTAGTATCGCAAAGGTGGGTGCTGACTTGCATTCATGGCCCAAGATGGTGCACCACCACTTCCACATTTCAGTCCACAGGAAGCAAGACAGCTGAGAGAGGAAGGGATATTCTCTTTCCTTTAGCAGTACAACCTGGAGGTTGTATGTATCGCTTCTGCTGTCATACCATCAACCACTCTTATGTCCACACCTAACTGCAAGGGAAGCTGAGAAACATTGGCTTTATTCTGGGCAGCTGTGTATCCAACTATGAAGTAAAAGAGAACAGAGACTGGAAGGCAACCCAGAAATCTCTGCAGGGAAGAAAGGAGGGGGGAAAATCTGACTTTTTCTTTCTTTTTTGTTTTTTCAGATTAAAAAAATATTCCTGAGTAACTGCAAATGCAGGGACGTTTTAATGCTCCAGGGTAAAGAATATATACTAGCATGTCTGCCTACTACAGGAATAATGGGTATGAGGAAGATCCAGATTACCCTGACTACTCAGAGTCTCAGAACCGTACACAGGGGTACTCAAAGACTCAGGATTATCTAGGTTTTCCAGTTCCTCTGAACAAGCCAGATTACCCCAGCACCAGGAACAGTTCATACTCTTCAGGCTCCAGAACAAATCCAGACTATCCTGGGTATCTGGCAGAGCCAGATTATCCTGGATCTCCAAGTAATCTGGACTACTCCAGCACTAGGGGCAATCCATACTCTGCAGTCTCCAGAACAAGTCCAGACTATCACAGATCTGAAGCAGAGCCAGATTATATTGAATTTCGGAGGAATCCATACCGCCCAGGCTCATCCAGAAAGCCAGACTACCCTGAGTCTCAACAAAATCCTAACCTTGCAGGCTCCAGAAGCAGTGGAAACTATGCAGGTTCCAGAATGGATCCAGATTACTTTGGCTCCTTAGAAGAACCAGACTATCCTGGATCTCAGAGCAACTCTAACCATCTCAGTCCCAGAGCTATTTTGAATCATTCAGGCCCCAGAAGGAATCTAGAATATGCTGGTTCCAGAATCAATCCACACACAGACTCTCTGAGACAGCGTGATTATCCAGGTGCTAAGAATCAACTTAAGTCTCCACACTTTTGGGGGGAACCAGACTATCCTGTTGCTGAGAACTCTCCAAACATTTGGGGAGAACCTGATTACCCAGGTGCCAAGAATGGTCATGATTATGGCTCTTCTGAGACCCCGGAAATGACCAGTGGGTAAGTTCAGGTATATCCCTTCATTGGGAGCAGGGGTTGAGTCCTATATCATCATGTCAATGGAATTTGGTTGGTGTGGTCTAGATTAGGGAAATGTATGATACTTTCCATGACCTGAAGTTGTGATGAAACTCGTGCACCTACCTGTAGCCTCACCTGAGCCATAGACTCTCAGCTTGTTGCTTCAAGTTCTTACCTGAACCTAGTTTCTTATGGCCTCTTTCTTGGATCACCTTCCTTTTCTCTCCCAACTTTTCCTAATCTGGTCCTTATAAGACATCTAAATATCTGCTGTTTTGATCCTGATACATTGCCAGTGGGGTAAGGGATAAAATAATAATCAGGAATCCAAACATCTTAAGCAGAATTACACCAACAGTAAAGAATTGTTATCAAGAAAATATATATGTATTTTGGAGTTGGGGTCTCACACTGTCACCCAGGCTGGAGTGCAGTGGCATGATCATGGTTCATTGCAGTCTTGACCTCCTGGGCTCAAAGTGATTCTCCTGCCTCAGCCTCCCAAGTAGCTGGGACTATAGGTGCATGCCACTATGCCTGGCTGATTTTTTTTTTGTAGAGATGAGGTCTTGCTGTGTTGCTCAGGCTGGTCTTGAACTCCGGGGCTCAAGCAATCCTCCCACCTCAGCCTCCCAAAGTGCTGGAATTACAGGCATGAGCCATTGCACCTGGCCAAGAAAATCTTTTGAAGGTCTAACTTCATAAAGTCAATTTAATTCCTCAATTAGTTTTTTATGCAAGATGTTTGAGCCACTCCTGATTTTTTTCATTTTCATTTTTATTTTATTGAAATGTTGTAGGAATTGATAATTTTTCATAAAACCCTTATTGCAGATTTGATTCATTGACTTCTGCATTGCTATTTTCATCCGATTTTATTAAGTATGTCTTTCATCATTGTCAGTATTCTACAAGGCCATTTTAAAACATTAAGTCCAATTTTTCCTGGTTCAGATTCTGTAGTTCTAAATTTTGTCTAAAGAGCTTTAACCTTCTGTCAATTTTTGGTCTTTGACAAATTTTACCAAGTGCCATCCTGAGCACTGACAGCATTAGTTTGGGTGACTTAGTTCTACCAAATCTAGTTTTTCCATGTTCATACTGCCAACAAGACGTGTTTTTTAAAGTCAGTTTTCTGCATATAACAAATTTACCACATGAAGTTTTAACCAATATGAGTCTTATTTTGTACTTACTGTTTCTTCTAGTAATATTTATGAATTTAATAAAAACTGATAACTTGTATTTATCTTGAGGAAAAAGGATATAGGATTGGGTGGGCAGCAAAGTGTCGTTAGGTCCTTAGTAGTAGGGCTAACAGGACCAAGTCAAAGTGTCCTCCTTGATCCCACTATTTGATTCGTCATTCCAAAACACCTTTGATCCTGTCACTCTTCTGCTTTTCATCTTCTGGGAGTTGCCATAACCTTGGGAGAAAGGCCACTTCACTTCACTTGTAGAGCATCTATGAATTAGGATACACTGTGTTAATGTAAGATGCAACCAAAGACTAACCTGAGAGATAGTAATCTCTCCTGTCTCCTCCCTGCCTTGTCCTATTCTCTAGGTCAGTGATCCTTGACCTTAGCTGTTTCTTAAAATTACTTGATTACCCAGGGGACTTTAAAAATAATACAGATGCCTGGGCCCAACCTTCAGAGCATGTGACTTAATTATCTGGGACAGGACTTGGGAACTGGTATATACATTAAATTGAGAACCATTTCTATTGGTTAATTGATTTTCGTAGCATTTTCTTTATATATTCGCACCTTCGTCCGACTATGTGTGAAGCTATCTTTCCAATCCCTGCTCAGATCTGTCTTTTCCAAGTAGATTTTCCTCAAAACTCTCAGCCAGAATCCTTCCTCTGAACTCTTTGGGCCTGTCTTTTGATAGTTTCTACTTGTAATAATTGCTCATAGCTGTATCTAAGAAGCTGTATCAGATTGTACTGAGGGCATCTTGAGGGCAGATACCCCATTTCTTCATCTTTGTATCCTCACCCCCTAGCCCATGCTTAACTCACGGTTGGCATTTAGTCAGCATATGTGAAATGGATGGATGGATAGATGGATGGATGGATGGATGGATGGATGGATGACTGTCCTCACCACACGACTGGGTGGATAATGACCCATCATTTTGGGATTTTAAGATGCTCAGCAGAACATCTTCAATCCAGCCTTTGTTTCATCACAGAGGTAATGGCCCCTTGGGCATCCTTGAGGGAGAGAATGAAGATTACCCCGAAAGCATTGAAATGGCATCCATGGAAATGACAAACTCATATGGTCCCTCTCTGCCACGTGCTCCTGGAAATGGCTATGGTAAGCATTTGTTAACTGAGGGTTATATCCTGGGAAGAAAATAAAATCCATGGACTTAGGGGGGCAGTCAGTAGGGAGTCATACCAGTAGAAGAAATGAATTGATGTATCCTCCTCCCCACAGACACCCGCCTTAGATACAGGAATTGAGAATGCAGTGTCTAGAGAAGCCAAGTGTCATCAATTATCAAAGAAGGATGGGTGAGGAGTGTGCCCTGTGCCTACCTGAGGGTCCTGAATTTCTGTCTGGCCCACTGTGGTTATTTGGGAATATGGGCTCAGTGTGGCGAGATCCTCAAATTTTTCCAAAGAAGCCATAAATTTGTTCGTTTGTTTGTTTGTTTGTTTTTAATGTGAAACTTCCTGATTTTTATGTACTCCAGAATAATTTTCAAAAACTTAAAACACTGAGCTGGGCAAACAGAATTACTTTTTTTGGAATTGCCAGTGGCCACCATATCCTAAAGGCATTCAGGCAACCAGCACTTGCCTAATCGGAATTTACTGGGGACAAAGGGAGTGAGAGGCAGCTCTGCCCTCATGTTATTTAAAGCTTAAATAGGCAAATGAAAGCGGCACATCAAGACTAGAGAAAATTAGGAAGCAGACTATTAATATTTGAAAAGTCATGTTGTCCTCATAATCTGTTGTGTGCAAAGATATGATGCTTAGCTCCAGGAAGCAAAGGAAATTTTAAATAGCTCTGACCTTCCAGGAGGAAAAAGAGATTTGTTGCCTCATAGGGGAAGCCAGTTCCTTACAAGAGAGAAAAAAACATCTGGATGATATAATAGGACCTTAGAGCCTGTTTTTGGCCTTTTCAGCCAAGAACAGAACAAAGGACCCAAATGCTGGAAGGTGCAGATGGAGGATTGATCAACCTTGACGGGGTGGATGAGGAAGGTTTTGAAGAAGGCAGAGAGGAGGGAACAGAGTGACATGTGCTAATATGCTAATGAAAGACGCTGACTTCAACATGAGAAAGCTGATTGAAAAGAAAGAGAGACAGAGAAAGGAAGGAAATAAAGAAATAAAAGGGAAGGGAAGGAGGGAGGGAAGAAGGAAGGAAAAAGGAAGGAAGGAGGAAGGAAGGAAAGAGAGGGCAGGAAGAAGGAAGGATGGAGGGAGGGAAAGAAGGAAAGAGAAAAGGAAGGAAGGAGGGAGGGAAGGAAGGAAAGAAAAAAGGAGGCCAGGGGCAGTGACTTAAGCCTGTAATCCCAGGAGGCCGAGATGAGAAGATTGCCTGAGCCCAAGGGTTCGAGAACAGCCTGGGCAACTTAGTGAGACCTCATCTCTATAATAAAACAAAAAAATTAACCAGGCATGGTAGCAGGCACCTAGAGTTCTGGCTACTTGGAAGGCTGAGGTGGAAGGGTTGCCTGAGCCCAGCAGGTCGATGCTGGGGTAGCCATGAGCATGCCACTGCACTCCAGCCTCAGGGATGGAGTGAGACGCCAACTCAAAAAAAAAGAAAGAAAGGAGGGAGAGGGGAAGGAGGGAAGGAAGAAAGGAGAGAAGGAAGAAAGGAGGGAGGAGAGAGGAGGGGGGGAAGGAGAGAAGGAAGGAGGAAGGAAGAAAAAAGGAAGGAAGGAAAAGGAAAAGACACTGTTGCACACTGTTCACTTCTTAAGAAAATATTCATGCCTGAGCCCGAGGGTTCAAGACCCGCCTGGGCAACTTGGCGAGACCTCATCTCTACAATAAATAAAAAAATTAGCCAGTGGTAGCGCATGCCTGTAGTTCCAGCTACTTGGAAGGCTGAGAGGGAAAGATCACTTGAGCCCAGCAGGTCGAGGCTGCAGTGGCTGCTCCCGGCCACCGCACTCCAGTCTGGGCGACAGAGTGAGACTCCAACTCAAAAAAAAAAAAATAAGAAAATATTCATTCAGGAGCCCAGACCCCAATTGTTCAGACCAGGGCTATTCCGGACCTTCATTCCTTGCACTTCTCTATAGGGGACAATAGCAATCCCAAGTGGAGAAAATTTGTTCTTGAAAGGCCAGAAAATATCCTTTTTGTGTGTAAAGCACAGACACACATATAGTACATTAACATATATACAGTGTATCTGTAGTATTAAAATGTCATGGGGGAGGAAAATGAGGAAAAAACATCCAGAACGACTCTCTCGGGGCCTGATAATGAAAAGCCCGAGTCCCTGCCGAACATTTAACTTTTCTGAGCTTATTCATTCTGTTCAATCTATACAGTCACCTTCCAGGCAGGCGTTGCTGCATTCCCTGTTTTAACAGATGGGGAAACTGAGGCTCAGAAAGGAACACGCCCAAGGGCAGACACCCAGCTACTCAATCAACAGAACCAGGATTGAGTCCAGTCTCTCTAATCGAAAGCCTAACCTCTTATTTACCTTGCCTTTCTGCTAAGTTGAATCAGGGCAAATACAAACAGACTGCTGACCAACAAGCTCTATAGAACCCTGGAAATTAAAATGCTTAAAAAAAAAAGCCGTTAAGCGTCTCTCTGGACTCCTTTGTAGGACAAGGTTGTAGCCTTTGGTGATCACTTGTCTGGTGCCGCCCTGTCCTGATAAACTGTTCACTTCTTAGGAACATGTATTCAACTATATATCTTCCAAGGTTCTAGATGAGCTTCCTGGTGTCTCAATGCCAGGCACACAGTAGGTGCTTGAGAAATGCTAACTGAATTAAGAGCAACAGCATTGGTAAGAGTTGTATCAGTTAGCTATTGCCATAACAAACAACCCTGAAAACCCAGAGTCATGCAATCCACAAGCACTTAATCCTCACTCACATATCTGCAGGATTGATTGAGGCTTGAATGAACTAGGCTGAGTTTGGCTGTGCTCAACTCCGGATCATGAAGTCTGCTTAAGTCTAGTGTGCTTCTTCTTGGACCAGTGAGCTGCCCAGGGCATTTTCTTCCCATAGCATAAGCTGAAAGTGCTCAAAGTAGTAACATGCAGAAACATATGATGTCTTTACTAGCCTTGGTTTGAAATGGACATGCTGCACTTCTGCCATATTCCGTTGGTAAAAACAAGCCACATGGCCAATTCCACCAGCTTTGGAGGTGGCCAAAGTAAGGGAATTATAATATTTGCTGAATCACAATTATTCTACCACAATTGTTAATATATACTTAAGAGGTTACTGTGTTCCAAAATTAGTTAATCACTTTACATGTATTAACTGATTCAATTCTCCCAACAGTCCTATGGGAAAGTCTTATTATTATCCCTATTTTAGAGACTAAGACATTGAAGGTCAAGAGATGTTAAGAAACCTGCTTTTGGGGTACAGAGCTAGTAAGTAACAGAGCTGAGAATTATTCCCAGGCAAGGAGTTCCAGCACCTTCTGCAATGTAATTTGTACACTGCCCTCATCAAAATGTGCTCCATTTTCTCCATTGAAGAGTTTCTGCTTAATGTTTACCATGGATTGAATAAAAATATGTTGAAATGTGGCCAGGTGCGGTGGTTCATGTCTGTAATCCCAGCTCTTTGGGAGACCAAGGCAGGAAGATAGCTTGAGCCCAGGAGTTCGAGCCCAGTCTGGGCACATAGTGAGACCTAGTCTTTAAAGAAAATCCAAAAATTAGCCAGGTGTGATGGTGTGCACCTATAGTCCCAGCTACTAAGGAGGCTGAGGTGGAAGGATTGCCTGAGCCCAGGAGTTTGAGGTTGCAGTGGGCCATGATCATGCCATTGCACTCCAGCTTGGACAACAGAGCAAGACTCTGTTTCTAAAAATAAATAAAGGATAAAGATTTTAAAATGATGTGTGTGTGTGTATGTGTATATGTGTGTGTGACACTGTCATGTAGATGCTGAGAGTGGACCCCATCCCTAAGGAAATCATGCTATATTTCCAATTTATTCATGTGTCATTATAAAATGCTAGAGCTGGAAGGAACCTGAGTACTCAACTAGATAAATATTTTTCAAACTCTGGGTTGTAACTCATTAACAAGTGGTGAAATACATTTTTAAAAATGAAATAGGGAAGGGCAGAATCAAGTAAGAATATGTCAAAGTACAATTTATGTAGTCAAATAAAATTATGTTTTGTGAAACTTGTTTTGTAGGTCTATATGTATAGATGCTTCTTGGATCTCGGAGTAACAGTTGTTTTTGACCATAGCTTGTAGTCCAGTGAAAACCACTGACTGGGCTGATTCTATTTAACAGCTTTGTTTTCATATTTCCACCCAAGTTCTTAATCATTGGTCTGTTAGAATCTCAAAGACAAGGTCTCAGTCTTTCCTACCCATTCCAAACTATTATTAGCACATCGTAACTATTGCAAGCTCAGTAATGTCTAGTGTGGTGGGATTAACTGGCGTGGTCTCCCTCTTCATCCTTCCAGTGAACCCTGCCTATGTGGGTGAGAGTGCTCCTGTCCATCCATATGGAAACCCGCCATTGTCTGAGTGTGATTGGCATAATTCACCACAAGGTAAGGCTTAGTGAACAGTGACCAAAAAAAGTCAACCCTGGAGAAGGAACGTGTTCGAGATAATCCAGCCATTGCCATTTCCCCTTGGCCTGTGGTGTGGTAACGGATGCAATATTTGCTTAACGGAACCTTATTTTAGACATACAGTTTTTTCTCTTCGGGGTATCAGGGTGTCTTCATTAGGAATCTTCTGATGGCATGTGCCAGAACCCAATTCAAATGGGCAGTTGCCCCAGGGGGATATATTAGCTCATTTGGTGGAAAGCGTATGGGGGGGAAACAACATAACTGAAAATGGAAATACCTTCCAGTACCTAGTACCTAGTACAGTGCCTGCCACATAGTAGGTATTTTAGAGATACTTGTTGGATTGATTTGTTGAGTGAGTTACAGAAACCAGAGCCTCAGAGTCTGAAGCCATTTCTTATCTTTGCTTGACTCAGCTCGTCTTCAAGTTTGACCTCACCCATTTCCATCAGAGTCAGGCCTTGTCCACGGGCCAGAGAACATGACCAATAGCAGGCCCTCATAGATCCTGGGTTTAGGTACCTCATTAGGACATCCTTCTTTTTCCCTGGATCGTTTATCAATGCTGGGGGTAAGACTCCAGCCAGCCCAATTTGAGCACATGCCTATACTTGGTCCAATCATTTTTCTTTTAGAGTTGTGGGGTATAAGCAAGGATTTGCTACATAACTAGGCTGCATGCAGGTGAAGTTTGGGCTTCTAGCTGGCCCTCACTCCCCCAGTAGTGGACCAGGTACCCATTGTGTTGTCACATTCCCTCCTCCCTCCTTCCTCCTTCCTCCTTCCCTTCCCTAGCGGTGCTCCATGACTGCCAATCCTATCCTTCTGCTAATGTGACTAGTGTTCAGGGCCCATTTATGAGTGAGAACATGTGGTATTCAGTTTTTTGTTTCTGTGACAGTTCACTTAATATGATGGTCTCCAACTGCATTCAAGTTGCTGCAAAGTCCATGGTTTTGTTCTTTTTTATGGCTGTGTAATATTCCATTGTGTATATGAACCACATTTTCTTTATCCAATCCACTTTTGATGGGCAACAGGGTTTGTTCCATGTTTCTGCTATTGTGAATAGTGTGGAAAAAAAACATGCATGTGCAGGTTTCTTTTTGGTAGAGCTATTTATGTTCCCCTGGGTATATTCCCAGGAAAAGGATTGCTGGATCATATGGAAGTTCAATTTTTAGCTCTTTTAGAAGTTGCCACACTGCTTTCCATAGAGGTTGAACTAGCTTGCATTCCCGCCAACAGTGTAGAAACATTCCCTCTTCTCCACAGCTGTGCAACAGCACCTGTTGTTTTTTGACTGATTGATGGTTGTCATTCTTACCAGAGTTAGGTGGTATCTCACCATAGTTTTGATTTGCATTTCTCTGATGATTAGTGAGGCTGAATATTTTTTCATGTGTCTGTTGGCTGCTTGTATGTCAACCTTTTAGAAGCTAGACTGGTCATTTTTATCACAGAAAAAAGCTGGTCACCTGTCTATACAACTGGTCGTAGAAGTCTTCTTTCTGTGTTGATGGTTGTTGAGTGAGAGAATAGAAAAACACTTTGAGTGTGTTTTTTTTTCCATTACAGTCCCTATACCTCCAGCTCCCTATGAAGCTGAGAGGTTTTTCTTCCCCCGAAAGTTAAATCCTTTCTCTGCTCCAATGAAAGCACCTATGACTAGTGGCTATGTTGGTAGGGGATGAAATGCATTGATCAGAATTTTTCTAAATAATCGTATAGTTATTGTAGTAGTGGAGTGTGGAAGCAATCAGACTGGTGAAAGACAGAAGGCTTTGAAATCAGCTAGGAAGCTCTCTAAGGATCACTGCATGCAACGAGGAAGGTCTGATTGGAGGCAGAGACTGAGAAATGAAAAGGAGAGAGGACAGGGAATGCTGGCACTGAAAGGTAAGTCTGTGAACAACAAGGAATACATGAATGGCATCCTCTATATAACAATGCATGTTGAGGGACTCAACACCATTTCTCACCTTCCAATCCCATAGCCTATGTGATAGCTATTAACTGCATCCTTCAAGAACCTTCTCAAGGAGACATGTATTTCCACAAGAGGTAGCTATTGCTGTCTGGGAGGAAACCTTGGGTATAAATGATCACACTATTCATATGGTTCTACCTAGAGCAGAGAATGGCTTTAACTATCGGGGGAAGAAAAGCCTTTCAGCTTCATAAGACTGCTCTGTCTAGCCAGCAGGTGGTATGGGGACTATATGGGGAAAAACAACACATTCAAAGTGTTTTTTCTATTCTCTCACTCAACAACCATCAGCACAGAAGACTTCTGTGACCAGATGTGTGGGGGTTTCTCCACACACACCAAGCAAGCAAGCAATTCTGCAGTGGCCTATTCTGACACTATCTACCTAGACATAGTGTGAGATCCCCCAGGGTGGGGGCTCAGTCCCCAAGACTGCCCCTTCCTTCAGACACCAGTGGCAAGTCTGGGCTTCCAGAATTTCTGACTGGCTTCAAGTTGGGGTTCCCATAGCGTCCTCCTTGGGTTCAATTACTTTGTTCCAGCAGCTCACAGAACTCGGGGAAACACTTGTGTTTACCTGTTTATTATAAAGGAGAATTACAAAGCACACAGATGAAGAGGTGAGAAATGGGGGAACGGTAAGATGGGGGAGGGCGTGGAGATTGCATGCCTTCCCCAGGTGCACCCCCTCCAGGAGCCACCAAGTGTTCAGCTCTCCAGTATCTTGTCCTCTTGGGCCTTTTTTTTTTTTTTTTTGTGAGTTGGAGTCTCACCCTGTCGCCCAGACTGGAGTGCAGTGGCCGTCCCGGCTACCGCAGCCTCGACCCGCTGGGCTCCGGCGATCCTTCTGCCTCAGCCTTCCAAGTAGCTGGAACTACAGGCGCGTGCTACCACGCCCGGCTGATTTTTTCATTTATTGTAGAGATGAGGCCTCGCTTGCCCAGGTGGGTCTCGAACCTGTGGGCTCAGGCAATCCACTCACCTCAGCCTCCCAAAGGCACGGGATTACAGGCTGAGCCATCGAGCCCGGCATCTCTTGGGCCTTTTAAAGAGACTTCACTGGATAGGCACGATGGACAACCATGTAGAAATGTGATTGGACAATGATCCAGTCCTGGTAGACTGGGTGGGGAAATGCTGCAAGCCTGTCCAGATTCTTCTTGGCCTCTCTGTGTAGCGTTTTCTCCTCCAGGGCTGGGGGCAGGACATCTTCTGAAATGGACCCCTTCTGAAAATGACCTACAACCAGACAAGAAGGCCAGATAATTTCCTTATGGCCCGTGCAAGACAGAAAGGTGGGGGAAGATTGGAGTCCTACCTAGGGAAGAAAAAGGAGCAGATGAAGGGAAGGCAGAGAGAGCCAGTTTTCTGAGGCCTGCTTCGGAGGCCTAAAGCACCCCCAATTACAACAAGGCTATGAGAATTAAGAGTCAGAAACCACGGATGAGAGCATATAATAATAATAAATCAGGGACCCTGATAGAAGAAGAGTCCTCAAAAGACAGCAAGTAGTAAGGAAATAAGGGCGGCTGAGGTGGGAGGATCGCTCAAGCCCAGGAGTTCGAGACCAGCCTAGACAACCTGGTGAGACCCTATCTCTAAAAGAAAGAAAGAAAGAAATAGGGGACCCAAAGATGAACATGGTTGTCTTCATCATTTTGCCTTGTGTTGATTCTGATTCTCAAACCATGTGCAATGAATTGATAGACAGACAACCTCATGATGAAGTGTGGCTTTGATGGGTTGTGCTATGTACCTAGGAGACACCTGGACCATAATAGGCACTCAGTATTCATTCATTGAGGAATGAATGAACGACACAGCATCATCTTGTTAGAGGAAGGGTCAGGGTGAAGTGATTAAGAGTTCCTGCTTTGTGTTCAGACCAACTTGGTTTTAACCCCAGCTCTGCTTCTTGCTGGTTTTGTGACCTCAGGAGAATGATCTTGCTGAGCCTCAGTTTCCTTAGCTATGAAATGGGATTGATTGGACCTACCTCATTGGGCAGTAGTGAGAATTAAATGATGAACTTGGCCGGGAGCGGTGGCTCACACCTGTAATCTCAGCACTTTGGGAGGCCAAGGTGGAAAGATAACCTGAGGCCAGGAGTTCAAAACCATTGTAGGTAATATATCAAGAGGTCATCTCTACAAAAATATTTAAAAATTAATCAGGCATGGTGGCACATGCCTATAGTCCCAGCTACATGGGAGGCTGAGGGGGAAGGATCACCTGAGCCCAGGAGGTTGAGTCATGATTGAGAATGAGACTCTGACTCAAAAAAACAAAAATTAAATTAAATATAAATCAATATATAAATGATGTACTCTATTTAAAGTACTTGGCCTGCAGTATTGGATTAATTATCATTGTTGAGAGAATGTGTACCTGAGTTCTGGTTCAATCCTGCCCTTTTTTTTTTTTTTTTAATCTTTTGAGTTGGAGTCTCACTGTGTCGTCCAGGCTGGAGTGCAGTGGCATCCTCACTGCTACTGCAGCCACAACCTGCTGGGCTCAGGAAATACTTCCACCTCAGCCTCTCAAATAGCTGGAACATAGGCCTGCACCACTACACCCAGCTAATTTATTTTGTTTTAGAGACAAGATCTCACTAAGCTGAGGTTTCACCAAGGCTGGTCTCGAACCCCTGGGCTCAGGCAATCATCTTGCCTCTGCTTCCCAAAGTGCTGGGATTACAGGCATGAGCCACGTGCCCAGCCAATTTCTCCCACTATTAAATAAACAACTTGGCCTGGGGGATTTTGAAATCAGGTCTATTAGATAGGAATTATGTTCAGGTGCCTGGCACTGAAACAGAGCAACGGCTTAGGAATGAAGGGGTTTATTTGTCTTATGTAACAAGAAGTGTGGAGGGAAGAAGCCCGAAGTGTATGCAGTGGCTCTGCCCATAATGCCCTCCAGGACTGGAGCTCTTTCTGTGGCTTCCTTCTCCTTCACCCTTAGCAAGTACATGTTCATTCTCTTATTTTCAGAATGACTGCATCCAGGTACAGAGAGGAGGAAAGGTGAAGGGCAATCAGGGAACCCGGGCAAAATGTCCCCTTTTATTTTGTTTGTTTTCTCTCCCTCCCTTCCCCTCTCCTTCTCCTCCTCCTCCTCCTCTTCTTCTTCTCTCTCTGTCTCTCTCTCTCTCTTTCTTTCTTTTTTCAGGGCCACACTTTGTCGCCTAGGCTGGAGTGCGGTGGTGTGATTCCAGCTCACTACAGCCTCGACCTGCTAGACTCAAAAGTGATCCTCCCATCTCAGCCTCCTGAGTAGCTGGGGCTACAGTGGTGCCACCAAACCTGGCCACTTTATTTTTATTTTTTGTAGAGATGAGATCCCCTCCCATTGTATTGCCCAGGCTGGTCTTGAACTCCTGGCCTCAAGTGATCTTCCTGCCTCAGCCTCCCAAAGTGCTGGGTTTACAGGTATGATCCACTGAGCCAGGTCTATTTTATTTATTTATTTACTTATTTTTTATCCTTCTCCCTTGATAGCTTTGGTAACTGTCCTCTTTCAAAGAGCGTTCCTAGAAACTACTTGTCTCATTGACTAAAACTGGGACAGATTCACCCTTAGTCATAAAGAAAGCTGGGAGAATTTTACCTGAGCACTGTGTCCACGCAGAAAATGTAGCTTCTGCTGGTATGAGGAAAAAGGAGAATTAATATCAGGAAGCAGACATATAGCAGTGTCTACCACCCGAGGCACCAGGAGATAATAATTGTATCATTGTAAGTTCATCTGAATTTATATAGGCATATAAAATATGAATTCTAGGTCAGAGGCACTAAGTTGAAAAGAAAGTCTTGTCCTTTGATTATGAGTCCTTTAGAAGAATCTGTTTCTGTTTCTAGAATCTCATTGTCTTAAATGACAGTTCTGTTTCTGATTTCTTGCCTAGCTACCAAGACAGAATTCTGTGCAGAAAAACACTCCTCCCCCTGAGAAGACCCCTCTGGGAGCAGATGTGGGCAGTGATGCCATGATTTGTGTGGGGCTGGTTTTGGTAATCTCATCCTGGCATTTAAAAAAATGTAAATGGTGGGTCTCTTTGTGACTGTCATCACTTTTCCCCTGCAAGTCCTGACAGTGTTGGTGTGACTATTGTACGAGAGCTTGAAAAGCCCACCCCAGTGGAGAGTAAGGCTTGTAAGAGACAAGAGATGTTGTCTGATGACTACGCAAATGAAATTTTCATAGAGGTTGAGGATATTCTCCCTAGGGTCCAAAGCCATCCATCCTCAAATCAGAGTGTTCAAGAAACGGCACAGGTAAACTCAAGAGTCAGCATGGTTTCATCAGTACCTGACGTCGAAGTGATGGACTATCAGACTTTCAGCAACAGGAATGAAAAAAGGTGCAGCAAGTTGCTATGGTTTTCAACATCTTTGAACAAATCGATGTCTCAGACCCTCTGTAGCCCAGAATACATGGGCATAGACACTTCTCATTCTTCACATGAAACCATTCAAGGTAGTAAAACACTGGGGAAGAGGAGTTGGGGGTGGCAGAAGAGGCTTCCAACTTGTCCACAGGGTTTTTACTTTCAAGACATCAAGGGGGCTGGGTGTGGATTACACCTATAATCCCAGTGCTTTGGAAAACCAAGGTGGGAGGATCACTTTAGGCCAGGAGTTCGAGAACCAGTCTGAGCAACATAGCAAGACCCTGTCCCTACAAAAATAAAAATAAGTGGCCAGGCATGGTGGCATGCTCCTGAAGTCCCAGCCATATGAGAGGACCCTCCTGCCATCTCTCTGCAGTCAACCTCTCCTGCCACCCCCGGCTGATCTGTTCTCTGTTCTCCTACTTTTGCCTTTACCAAAATGGCATATAAATGGATCCACTTACTATGTAGCCCTTTGAGACTGGCTTCTTTCACTCAGCATAATCTAGTTAGAATTGGATAATGTGACTTTTTTCCCTGAATGTGTGTCTATAAATATACAGTCACCTAGCAAGTGATACAAGCTCCCACTAACAATATTGACATGAGTTTCCTTTTCAAACAAATCTGGCCAGTATAAATCATAGCCCTTTGGGAGGGAGTCCGAGGTGGGAGGATTGCTTGAGGCCAGGAGTTCAAGACCATCCTGGGTAACATATCGAGACACGGTCTCTACAAAAAACAAAAAAGGTTCGTTGGGTATGGTGGCACATGCTTGCAGTCCCAGCTACTTGAGAGGCTGAGGCAGGAGGATCAATTGAGCCCAGGAGTTCCAGGTTGCAGTGAGCTATGACTGAACCACTGCAACTCCAGCCTGGACGCAGTGCAAGACCCTGTCTCTAAGAAAAAGAGAGAGAGAGACATTAAGAAGTGGTGTGGAAGGTTTGGTAGGTGAACTAAGGGTGCCAGGGATGAAGAAAGGGATCACTTTGGGACCTCCTTGCTGACAAGAGCTGACTTTGACCAAGCTTATTTCATGTGCAGAGCACCTGCTTTTTGTTAGTCACCAAACTTAGTTTTATGTACTCCCCGTGCTCAACAACTTTGAGGCAGGCGTTTCCATTTGCTTGACGAGGAAACTGAGGCTCAGAGACATTCATTGACCTAGCAGATCTGAGGCCCAAATGCAGGTCTGCCTGATTCTCAAGCCTAAGTCATTCACCGCTGCCCTGTCCCACTTTGGTCTGACTCCTCCTCCTGGCTCCAGGCAACATAGGTAGGATGCCTTCTGTTGCCAAGTTCATCAGGAAATCAGGTCTTGGCTGAGACCTCCCAGCCTCTCAGCTCCTGAGGCCAACAGAGATGCTTTTTCTGTTTCGCCCTCTGTAATATTCCAGACGTCAAGTCCAGCAGCTCTCAGTGATTTCTGGGAGAAGATAAAATACCTTCACACTAAGACATTCTATGGTGTAGCCTTTTTATTGAAGAAGATTGGAGCATCACCTCTCATGTTGCTGTCTTCCTACATCTCGATATTTTTCCCTCTTTCCCCCTTTTTCCTCTCAGCCTGTTCACCTTTCCTATTCAAGAGAGACACAAATTCCTCATCAGCACAGTGGCCCCCTTTGGGGAATTCCCTATTGGCCTCAACTATGTCATCACAGTAAACACGGCACTTTTTCCTGAGAAGCTTCAGCTCAGTGCTGTGACCAAGGAGCCAACCCCCTCCCTTGGTCCCTCAGCCACCTCCTTCACGTCACTGCCCCCATTGGCCCCCCTGGCTGGCTTCCATGGTGATAGCACTTCCCATGCAGACACAATACCCAGAAGAAGAAGGATCTGTCTTTTCCTTGTTTTTTGCTTTCTCAAGAAACTTCTCAGAGACCACCCCTCAGAGGACATTAGCCAACACTGTGTCACATGCCTGTGCCAAAACCAGTCACCTGCAAGAGCGACAGGACCATTGGGCTTGGCTTAGACCTGCTCCTTGTGCCTGGAGATGGGCCTGCCTCCAAGGAGGCTCAGGGCCTCGTGAGGGAGGCGGCAGATTCCTAAACATAACTGGGCTTCTATTAATAAGGAGGGAATGACTTTGAAGTAGGCATCTGCCATCTGCCATGCAGACCAAAAACGTGAATTTCAGTTAGTGGGAGAAGAGAGGGGGTCGCCCCCAGGAGGTGGAAGAGTGTACAGCCATCGTTGAGGAAGGTGAAGAAGGCACTTGGGCCGGGGCCAGGGGCCAAAGAAAGAGAAGTGGGATATTAAAACAAGAAAGAAGAGGCAGGACAGCCAAACATGCAGGATCTTGTTGACTTTGCTAAATGCTTTTTGTCATGGGAAAGAGAAAAACACTGAATAGAAATAGAATGCAACCATGATCGTTTGTTCTGACTTTGAGCTCTAACGCATACGAATGTCTTCTTGTTTTCTTTTGGTTTCTCTGGGATCCCTGAGTCCATATATTCTTTCCTTGTGTTCTTATGAAAACGGTCTCTGACTTTAGTGCCATATTTTAAGGTGTTATGATTGTTAAAGAAAACAGAAATGAAATTGCATTTATTTTTTTTCCCATAGGACAGAAGTTAATTGCATCTCTGATACCCATGGCATCCAGAGACAGAATTAAAGCCATCAGGAACCAGCCAAGGTCCATGGAAGAGAAAAGGAAGCTTAGGTATGGACCAAAGACTTTTCTTCTTTCCCAGATTTTACGTGAACCTCAATCTTCCATTTTTGAGCCATCTCAAAAAGATTATATAAATAAGGACAATAAAAAATAAATCTTCCTTACAGAAGAATTCCAAATACTCTATGTAAGTGCTCCTCTCTCCAAGAGCTGGAGCTGAATCCCCACTCCCTGGATTGGAATGTGGGCTCTGTTTAGTGACTTCCTTCCAAGAGTTGAACATGGAAGTGTGAGGGTATGTAACTTTCCAGTGGAGACCTGGGCTGACACACCTCAGCTAGGTACTCAAGGTTGACATCCCCCAAGATGAGTCATGTGATGAGAAGGGCACATCTCCTCTGTGGTGCTCTCTCCTGAAACCTGTAACTCCAGTCTAAACTGGGAGAGACATCAGACAAATCCCAACTGAGGGACATTCTAAAAAATACCTGATCAGCCGGGCTCGGTGGCTCAGCCTGTAATCCCGCGCCTTTGGGAGGCTGAGGTGAGTGGATTGCCTGAGCCTGCGGGTTCGAGACCCGCCTGGGCAAGCGAGACCTCATCTCTACAATAAATCAAAAAATTAGCCGGGC
>CAUYQG010042084.1:0-12790 GCA_963574415.1 Tarsius wallacei
TTTTTGATTTATTGTAGAGATGAGGTCTCGCCAAGTTGCCCAGGCGGGTCTCGAACCCGCCGGCTCAGGCAATCCACTCACCTCAGCCTCCCAAGGCGCGGGATTACAAGCTGAGCCACAGAGCCCGGCTGGCTCAAATGCATTTTAAAACTGATCTTTTCTCTCCTGGAGTCCACAGATTACAGAGCTGCTAATGGGGGTGACGATTGTGGGTGTGAGGAGGGGTATCTTATGTTCCCAAAAGGATTCTACAGCACAAAACAATGGAATCACAGCTCTAGAGGTCAAGTCCCACCTTGACATCCTCAACCTGCCACCTCCTGTATTCAGCCAATGGGTTTGAGTGTGGCAGAGAAAGGCTGATAACAGTTAAAAGCATTCCTTTTATTTATTTTATTTTATTTATTTTATTTTTTTTTGATTTGGAGTCTCGCTCTGTCGCCTAGACTGGAGTGCAGTGGCCACTCCCAGCCACTGCAGCCGCGACCTGCTGGACTCCAGTGATCCTTCCGCCTCAGCCTTCCAAGTAGCTGGAACTACAGGCACGCGCTACCGCGCCCGGCTAATTTTTTATTTATTGTAGAGATGAGGTCTCACCAAGTTGCCCAGGTGGGTCTCGAACCCGCGGGCTCAGGCAATTCACTCACCTCAGCCTCCCAAATCACGGGATTACAGGCTGAGCCACCGAGCCTGGCTAAAAGCATTCCTTTTAAAAATCAACCTGCAAGCTCCAGACTTGCCAGACAATGGGATGTGAGAAAATCAAATAGCCAAAGGTCATTTTCCTGAAAATGCAAGATAGTAATCCATTCACAACTTTATCCCCACATCTGTGAAGTTATTGGTTTACAATCCCTGCTTGTCAAGCATATCCTGGAGACCATTTGTTCTTTGAACATCTGGTTTTGCTAAGCACAACTTTGCAAATTCCAAAGAAAAAGGTATAGTCACACAACCTCTCCCTTACCTAAACTAAGGTATAAAACCCCTCTCCTCTTTCTCGGAGTTGCTCAGCCTTGGAGCATTCGCCCGCTGAGTCGCACCGGTGCTAATAAACTGTTACTTTCTAAGATAGTCTTGGTGTCCAGGCCTCTCTGTTTTCCTGCAACATGATTACTTACTTTGTGCTGAGTAACGGGACTGCAGAGCCCAGATGTGGCTGGCCGCGGGGAGAGGGAGCGGCCAAAAAACTACCATTTGTCAAGCATCCATGGGGTTCTGGACACAATATATTCTTCCTTGAAGCTACCCTTTCGTGAAAGCCACAGTGGATTTTCCAGACACGGTGATATGCAGTTAAGTGTATATTGCGTTCAACCTTCCTCTATAAACAAGTGAGGAAGCTATGCATGGTTTTCAAGAAACAGGCTGGGGTTAAACCACTCACAGGAGTCACACAGCTGCTCAACTCTGAAGCTCATACCCCCAGCCAGTACATAGTTCCGCCTCCTTGCCTCCCAAACAGGGTTAATGATGCCTCCTTTGTGGAACTGAAGATCACCTTCCTTCACTCAGAGATCACTTTGAAGATAATCTGATTATGCATCTGATATGCTTAGCTTGGGGCCGGCACATGGCAGGCCCACATTACATGGTGCGTTTGCCAAAAGGCAGCATCAAGTTTAATCCTACCCAGGCCCAGGGCCTCTGGGGTGGAGGCCTCTTGGGGTCAGCCTTGCATTGTCTGACCTCCCCCAGCCCCCCATATCCCAATTGCCTTCTCCTTGGTCATTCCACGTTGAAAGAATGTGAAAATCAGGCTTCATGTCAGAGTTGTGACAGCTGGGGCCTTATCTTCTCCATCTCTGCATCTCCAGAAGGGACTGGAATGGTGCAGCTATTAAATAAAAATGGTTGCTGAACTGAATTGTGCACCCTTTCTGCCCCATGGATAATGAAGGTTTTCCTGTCTCTACCACTGGCTTCACTAATCCGGGCACCCAAACAAGGCACCGTCTCATCCTCACGTTGAACCCAGGTGGTGGACACGCTTATCCCTATTTTGATATCTGAAGAAACAGAGGCCCAGGGAAGGTAGTGATTGGTAGCTGGTTGTCCAGCACGGAAAGCAGCCCCTGCAAGATACTGCACATGGGCCAGAAGCACCTTTTTATCCTGTGGGTGGCAAAAGGCGGCTGGCCGAGAGAGGTGGGGCATGGAGCGATTTCCCAACCCACTTCAAGCTTTGCCGCGCTCACCCACTTCTGTGGTCTCTGCTAAATTGCTGCAATGTGTTCGCCTTGGCATCAGCCCTGGAGACCACCCAGGCGTTGAGACGAATGCAAAATGCAGGCCCCAACCTCAACCCAAAGCGGTGTCTCTCCGAGCCAAGCACACCCTGCGGTCTCCCTCGGTGCTGAGTTCGCTTTTAGGTGAGCTCCCAGCAGGGAGAACCAAGAACACTGTCACATCCACCGGGGAGAAATTGCAGGGGCTGGTGAGAATCCGGGGGCAGCTCCTTCAGGCTGAGGACACTCTCCACTCTCCTGGCACTGGCTGGGATGTCTGTGATCCTGGAAATGCAGGTCCTTCCCACAACTGGTGCCTTCCTTTGGGGATGGGTGAGAAAATGGATGCTTGCAAGTCAGTTTTTTCTCTTATAGGAGAACTCGTGCTTTCAAAGGTATCCTGAAATTTTCTTTTTTTGTAAAAAGAGTTTCTGCCTTGATATGCCACTCTTTATAAATCCTAATGTGTGTGTAGGATTTTGTGTCCCATTTAATTGCTATGCCCCAGACAAACCCCGCTGATCAGGGGTACAGCTCAGATCTTCCCTTCTGGCTGTTTGGCCCTGACCTTGGGCGATCGACCTAACTTCTTAGACTTGCTGTTAAGTGGTATAATGCCTT
This sequence comes from Tarsius wallacei, assembly GCA_963574415.1. NCBI lineage: Eukaryota > Metazoa > Chordata > Mammalia > Primates > Tarsiidae > Tarsius > Tarsius wallacei. Next base: position 2,850 of record CAUYQG010042084.1, read on the forward strand.
TAAAATGAGAGTACACTGCCAAACACCGATTAAACATTCAATAAATGGTAGTTTTTATTTATTTATTTTTGCGGAGGTGGGAGCGAGGGATATTCTAGTTTTCTTAGCAAAATTGAACTATTACCTGGTGTGTGTCCTCACGGGTTTGTTTAGAGTATAGTTCACTGGACAAATTGAGATATTATTTATTCATTCATTCGACACACCTTCTTAAGCGTCTGTTAGAAATGTGTGTTCTATTTGGCAATAGATGATCCCAACACAGCTTGGCCGCTGTTTTAATAGGGGCAGGCAGAAAGCAGAGAGGTCGTGGAAAGTGTGCTCCATTTTCCCAGGGGAGTGGGGCTGGCTTTGCAGAGCAGGTATACATAATGGCTCGTGCATATTGAGTTCTGACCACGTGCCAGGTGCTAAGAGTTCACCAGGCACAGAGAAGCACAGGAGGAGGGTATGGTCAGAGGAAGAAACAGCATGGATAAAGGCACGGAGGAATTGCAGAGAGCATGTTCTGGTAGGAATCTGTGCTTAGCATTAGATTATTAATAACCTGACATTGCTTTAGGGTCAAGGGAATGACCCTCACATAGATGGGCCCAGCGGTGCCTCTTATTCTTGCTTTTGTCTATAGCCAAGAGGCTCTTAAGGAGGGTGGAAGCACTTCCCAGGGGGTCACTTAAAATGTGGGGGCCATCTTTTGACTGTCACTACGATGGGATACAGTACTAAAGGCATCTAATGCCTAGGGCCTCAAAATGCTAAATGCCCTGTAATGCACAGGATAGCCCCATACAATGAAAAATGAGCCTTCCTGGAATGCCAGGGAACCTACTTTGGGTCACACTGTGTGGTCTTTTCTTTTTCTTTTTCTTTTTTTTTTGAGTTGGAGTCTCACTCTGTCATCCAGACTGGAGTGCAGTGGCCGCTCCCGGCCACCGCAGCCTTGACCAGCTGGGCTCCGGCAATCCTTCGGCCTCAGCCTTCCAAGTAGCTGGAACTACAGGCGTGCGCTACCACACCTGGCTAATTTTTTGATTTATTGTAGAGATAAGGTCTCGCCAAGTTGCCCAGGCGGGTCTCGAACCCGCAGGCTCACGCAATCCACTCACCTCATGCCTCCCAAGGCGCGGGATTACGGGCTGAGCCACCGAGCCCAGCTTAACTTCCTATTTTTCTATTTGGATTCTCTTTCTCTTGCCTGATTGCTCTCTCATGTGGTTCTTGATTTTACAACTGTTGATACATTTAATTACATTTATGGTCTTGCTGATGTTGATCCAGCACTGCATCACAGAGATGATGGTCATGGTGGATGATTTTTGTGATATGTTATTGGATCTGATTTGCTAGAATCTTGTTGAGAATTTTTGCATCTATGTTCATCTGTAGTTCTCTTTCTTTGTTGGATCAATACCCAATTTGAGTATAAATGTGATGTTAGCTTAATATAATAATTTGAAGAGGGTTTCACTGTTCTTGATTTCCTGGAATACTTTCAATAAGATTGGTATCAGACCATCCTTGTATATTTTGTAGAATTCCACTGGAAAGTTGTCTAGTCCAGAACTTTTTTTGGTAGGCAGTTTTCTTATGATAGAATCAATTTCCTGGGTTGCTATTGGCCAATGTAGGGTCTCAATTTCTTCTTGTTTCAACCTTGGGATGTTGTGTAATGTCAGAAAGTCCTCCATCATTTAGGTTTTTGAGTTTGTTTCCATACAGGTGAGCATAGTAGTCTCAATCTTTTGCATTTTTTGGGATCAGTTGTGACTTTATCATTTGTATTTCTAATTGTATTTATTTGGGCCTCTTCTCTCTTTTTCTCTATCAATCTAACTATGGACCAATGAAAACAAGGTAGAGATTCAGGAAGCAAACCTTCAATTTCTCAACCATCTCAAGTTCATCAAAGCCTCCACCAACAACCACTGGGGAGATGAGAACCCATTCAGTAAATGGTGCTGGGAAAGCTGGCTGATCACATACAGAAGATTGAAACAGGACCCCTACCTGTCACCATGCACAAAAATCAGCTCTAAATGGATCAGATCAAAGAACTAAATCCAAAACCCAAAACCATTAGAATCTTGTAAAATGTGGGAGATACCCTTATGGAAATTGGAATAGGCAGTCAATTCCTGATGAAAACCCCAAATGCCCATGCCATAAGAAATAAGGTGTACAGGTGGGACCTTACCAAACTGAAAAGCTTCCGCAAAGCAAAATAAACCATCAACAGAGTGGGATGACAGCCCACAGAATGGGAAAAAATATTTGCTAACTGTACGTGTGACAAAGGCCTAATATCCAGCGTCTACAAGAAACTCAACCATGCTGAATGGAAAAAAGCAAATAGTCCTACTACAAAGTGGGCAAAAGACATGAATAGGCACTTCTCAAAAGAAGACATATGAGCAGTCAACAGATACATGAAAAAATGCTCAGCCTCACTAGTCATCAGAGAAATGCAAATCAAAACTACAATGAGATACCATGTAACTCCAGTAAGTATGGTTTTCATTAATAAGTCAAAATCCATCTGGTGCTGTTATGGGTGTGGAGGTAAAGGGAATGCTTCTACACTGTTGGTGGGAATACAATCTAGCCCAGTCTCTATGAAAAGCCGTGTTGCAATTATTTAATGAACTAAAAATCGATCTTTCATACAATCCCTCTCTTTTGTTCCTGGAGGAATGTAAATTGCTCTACCTAAAAGGCACCTGCACACACATATTTATTGCTGCACTATTCACAATGACAAAAACATGGAACCATTCCTGATGTCCGTCAAAAATGAGCTGGATAAAGAAAATGTGGTATACATACTTGATGTAGTATTAGGCTGCCCTAACGAAGAACAAAATTATGCATGGTCTTTGTAGCAACTTGGATGCAGTTGGAGACCACCATACTAAGTGAACTATTACATAAAGATATAACTAAATACCACATGTTTTCACTCATAAGTGGGCTTTGAACATTAGCCACATTAGTACAAAGGTAGGATTGTCAGTCGCTGGACACTGCTAGGGGAGGAAGGGAGAAGGGTGGGATGGCACATGACAACACAAAAGTGACCTGGTCCATTACCAGGGGAAGTGAGGACCAGTTAGAAGCCCAAATTGCACCTGCATGCAGCCTACTTATGTATCAATCCTCACTTATGTACCCCACAACTTTATAATAAAGCTTAAAAAAATAAAAAAAATCAAGAGGCCAATTATTTAGTACCTTTGTATGCCATTGATTTTTAACAATTCATTTGCATACATTATATTTTGAAAAAAGTATTTACTGTCTCAAACAAACATAATACTGCAAAAAATTATTTTCAACTGAGATTTGCATTCCATAAAGAAAAGCCCCATTATATATTAAGGGAATTCAAGAAGCTGACATTTTGTTCTAGTTTCTTGTAATTATGAACCTCCATTTCTCAACTATAGATTAAGTTCAAGAAACATAATCAAGAATGTCCCCTTGGGGTGTATGCATTGAAAATTAATGGAGTAAATCCACTTTTTAATAAGGTTGTTTGTTTTTATATTTTCAGCTCGTTTGATTTCCTTGTAGATCCTGGATGTTAGGCCTTTGTCAGACACATAATTAAGAAATATTTTTTCCCATTCTGGGAATTATCCCCCACTCTTTTAATGATTTCTTCTGCTGTGCAAAGCTTTTCAGTTTGATGAGGTCCCACTTGTCTATTTTATCATTTATGGTATTTACTTTTGGAGATTTGATCAATAATTGGTTGCCTACTCCAATGTAAGAGTGTTTCTAACAGTTTGAGGTTTTATATTTAGGTCTTTGATACATTTTGAGGTTTTTTGTTTTTTGGTTTTTTTTTTGTATATGGTAGGCATCCTATTTCCTTCTGCATGTGGTCAGCCAGTTTTCCCAGCACTATTTACTAAATATGGTCTCCTTTCCCCTGTAGTTGCTATTGGTGGCTTTGATGAATTGGTTGAGAGATACAGTTTTTCCTTCTGGAATCTCTGTCTTTTCCATTGGTTTGTGTTCCTATTCTGCTACTGTAACCTTGTAGTAAAGTTTAAAGTCTGGAAATGTGATACCTTCTGCTTTGTTTCTTTGGCGGAGAATTGTTTGTGGCAAAGAACATGAATAGATACTTTTCAAAAGAAAATATACAAGCTAGCATAAATGAAAAATTGCTCCGCCTCACTAATCATCAGAGAAATTAAAACTACAATGAGATACCAACTAACTCCAGCAAAGATAGCCATCAATAATAAATCAAAAAACAAATGTTGGCAAATGTGGGGAGAAAAGGGAATGCTTCTACACTTTTGGTTTGAGTGCAAATTAGTTTGACCTCTGTGAAAAGCAGTGTGGTGATTCCTGAAAGACCTAACATTGACCTTCCATACAATCCAGCAATTCCTCTCCTTGGAATACACCTGGAAGAACATAAACCTTTCTGCAAAAAAGACACCTGCACACGCGTGTTTATAGCTGCACTGTTCACACTAGCAACAACATGGGAGCAACTCTACTGTTCATTGAAAGTGGAATGGATAAAGAAAATGTGATACGTATACATGATACATATACATGAGTATTATGCTGCCATAAAGAGGAAGAAATTATAGACTTCATAGCAAATCGGATGGTGTTGGAGACCATTATACTTAATATCTATCACAGAACAAGGAACTGAATACCACTTGTTTTCACTTATGAGTATACCTTGAACATTAATCTCATTAGCACAAGGGAGTGATCAGCAGCCACTAGACACTGCCAGAGGAGAGGAAGGGCACATAACAACACAAAAGGTACCATGTCCTAAACCAGGGAAAGTGAGGACCAGTTGGAGGCCCAAAGTTCACCTGCATGCAGCCTACTTGTGTTGCTAATCCCAACTTGCACCCCACATCTCTATAATAAAATAAAATAAAATAAAATTTTAACAAGAAAATTAACAAAGTAAAGATGCAGCAGTAGCTTGTTTGCTCATTTGCACTGAGAACATTTAGGATTCAGTTTTTGAAGACCACTGGGATGGATCTGTAAGGATTCAATAAATTCCCTTCTCATCTGGAAATTTTTCTTTTCTAATTTTCACTTCTAGACCTGGGAAGTCCCAAATATTTCTAATACTAGAAATATCAGCATGTTCCACTGTCACCTCAAATTAAGAGTCACTGTAGCAAATCTAGGTGTTGACATGCCCTTCTGTAAACAGAAGGCAAAGATCCACTCAAAGAAGTCACCGGGTCACTCTGAGTAGCCAGACCCTCGGAAAAGGACTTGTGGCAAGGATGAATTTGAAGCAGAACTTTTAATGCAGCTTTGGAGCATACGCTGGGAGAGTTAAAATTTTTGTGCCAGACTTGGGGATACGGGAACTTCTGAATTAAAAATAGAATGCCAAACTGAAATTACCCCCACGTACTATGGAGTGTTAAAAATGTGTCACAGGAAATTGTTCAAGCTAATGTGGTAACAGTTTAAGCATGCCTATTAGCCTACCCACACCACCAGTTCAGTTATAATTTGAATTGAAGTGCTCCTGTGTGAATAAATACACAGAATATTTGAAAGCAATATTTTCCTGTTCTTCCTTTAATTTTGAAAAAATTATATTATGAGATGTTGCTTCATTCCCTAAGGGTGTCAAAATGCAAGATAGTACTTTATGTGTTATGTGTATTTTTTTCTTTCCTTGTGGTAAATTAAGAATTATATGATTGAATTTACTAGCAAAATTGTCTGGATATAGAGTACAAAGTACGTTTTTATCAACATTAAATCAATACATTATTGACAATGATATGCATGAATATTGGTATCAACTAATGCAATGAGAACAAGTAACGGTATTTTACACATGTTAACGAAGTACTATAATGGTTTTATGCTTTTTCTATTTCCCTTTAATGGACGCCTAAATACAACCAAAAAAGACATTAGATGAATTTGTAAAGGAAGACCAAATTGATTTTTGATCGGAGTATGAAACTAGTTTCAAATGTTTAAGAGTAGTTTCCATGCATGGAATATTGGAAAACATTTTTCATTTTTCAAAATATTTTTCTTGAGTTTCCCAAATACATTGCTATATGAAATCAGTTGTTTATATTTGGCATTAGTTTAGAAGTACTTAAAATATCAGACCATGATTACCTGCAGACAAATTAATATTTACAAGAATGTATGTTCCTTGAGTGTAGAATGTATGATTTTACATTGAGCCTTTGACCCTGGTCTTAAACTTTCTGTCTCAGTTTTCGTCTCATTAAAATAGGGATAATGAAATTTACCCATGGTATTTTTGTTAAATTAATTTACTTTCTAAAAAAAATGTTTAGCTCAATTTACAGTATATAGTATGCTTTAAAATATTATTACTCTTTAAAATATTATTACTCTTAAAATCAGGAAGACTTTGTGGCATGTAGTTTTTATTTTATATTTGTTTGTTGAATAATAATAAGCAACATACCAATGTATTAGATTTTTATGTATTTCACAAGTGTTGCACCATAATATTTTGAGCATAATACATAAAGTCTAGTTATATCTGTTGAACATTACATTTCAAGATAAATTCCACTTTACTTATCTGTTTTAATTTTTATTGTGAAGATATTCGTAAGCATAACCAAACATTTTTGTTGAGATTGAATGACTGGCCCTGACTATTTACCCATCTTTGGATGTATCCTCACTATCCCTTGACATAGGGCTTGGTCATGTGGCTTACTTCGAAGCTGGCATATGGGGGAAGTGATGGCAGGCCTCAAGTTTTATGTGTTTGAGCACTTCACAAACAAAGCAAAACAAAACAAAACAAAACAAACAAAACACAGTCTGTGTAGACTGTTGATTCAGGGAGAAAAACAGATGTTTGAAGCAGAGGTGCCCTGGCTGCCTCACTGACCAGTTTGAACCACAGTAGCCCGAGCAGCCTGAATGCCTGTACTAGCCAAACACTGCTGACCTAGAGATAGATTAAAATGAACTCTTTTGTTGTTTAATACACTAAGCTTTTGGAAGGTTTCTTACCTGACATTGATAAAAATATTTTCTAAAGCATATGTTCACAGTATAAACATAATTAAATTGTAGTTAATACAGAAACAAAATCAAATACTGCATATTCTTACTGATAAGCAGGAGCTAAACACTGGGTACACACAGGCATAAGGATGGGAACAATAGACACGGGGGACTCCTAAAGGAGGGGAGAGTGGAGGGGACCAAAGGTTGAGAAAATACCTATAGAGAGCCATGCTTAGTATTTGAGTGACATGCGCAATAGTCGCTCAAGCCTCACTGTCACCAACATACCCATGTAACTGCACATGTTCTTCTTGAATTCAATTTTTTTAAATTGTGGTTAATAAAATCTTTTGTTTTCACATATTCAAACATCTAGCATAATTTTTAAAGGAAAAAGAAATCAATTACAAAAAAAGATGTGTCATAAAAGACTATGCACACAGAAAATTTTTTAAAATGATCTTCAATTTAAAATAGATATATTTGTCATGAATGAATTATGTCTTTCTTTTAAACAATATTTAGGAGATAAAAACTTTCAGACCATGTTTATTTATTAAATATATAGATAGAATATAAGATTGCATTTATTGGAATATGAGCTTCTTTAAAATATAGTGTGGGCTCAGGAACTCACTGAATGACCCCTCAGAGTACCAAGCAAAAAATGTGGAATTTGGATAAGACAAATAAAAATAAGCTTCACCAGGAAACAACGTGCTATGTGAATTTGATCCTCAGAAGTAACAACTGTGACTTGTTTATAAAGAGGACAAAATCAAGTAATTGTTTAAAGGATTAAAAATAAAATACGTACTTTTTATTTTTTAAAAGCAAAAGTTGCACGGGATATACTCTTGGTTCAATTATTTTCTGAACCCCTCCCCCTAAAAAAGTATGTTTGTTAATAAAGGAAATAGATAAGGTGTTGATGCAAAAGCTAAATCTGGAATGTTAGAATGTGGGATTCTTGCAGTCATTTTTCTGCATCTGCATTTACCACATTTTTTGCATTCTACCTTCCAGGAACGCAAAAGAAAAGCATGAAAGGCCACTGGCAGTTCATAAATTTGGGCTTGTATGTTCACCCTGTTAATCACAAAGGATTTCTGTGAAGATGAAAGAGGATAATGTGTGTGAATTTTTTTGAAGTTTAGTTAACTAGAGAAAGAAGAGTTGTTCAGTTGGAAATTTAGAGTGCTCTTATCACAACATAATAGTTATTTTACCTTGAAAAGAATCTCAAGTATAAAAGAAAAATATAATATATATTTTTTTAGTTGGAGTCTCACTTTGTTGCCCAGACTGGAATGCAGTGGTCGCTCCCGGGCACCGCAGTCTTGACCTGCTGGGCTCAGGCGATCCTTCCACCTCAGCCTTCCAAGTAGCTGGAACTACAGGCGTGCGCTGCCACGCCCAGCTAATTTTTGATTTATTGTAGAGATGCGGTTTTGCCAAGTTGCCCAGGTGGGTTAGAACCCGCGGACTCAGGCAATCCACTTACCTCAGCCTCCCCAAGCGAGGGATTACAGGCTGAGCCACCGAGCCCGGCTGAACCTTCATTAGAACAATCTGTTGATCTATTGTTTTTTTACCTAATGCATAACATATAATGCATATGCTTGATAAGACTGCTTGCTAGAAAGATTTTCATGGCTCATTTATATTTTCTCAATGTTCTAGAATAATCTCAAGTCATGTCAAGATATTTACTAAAGTTCTGAGAATAAATCAACAAATTTATTTTCCTTCAAAGCGAAAGTTATCTATGCAATTGCTCAGTAGGTGATGTGTGGAAGGTGGTCTGCAGCACAGAGAGGAGGACGAGTTGTGAGCCTTGGGGCAGGGCAGCATTACTGGCCTGCTGTTGGCTCTTTCTGTGATCCTGGCACAGTCCCTGAAGACTCATCTTAAATATAATAAAATGTTAGTTACCTCACGCTGATATGAGGACTAGACAAAGTAATCTAATTAAAGCCTATTGCTTAACAAATGTTAGTTGCATCCCTCAATAAAGCATTCAACACCAAAACAAGATCAAAATGCTTGAAAGTTTCTGGAAATCCTCTTTTGGGCCCTTGTACTTGGTGTTCCCCCATCCCCTGTAAGAATATTACCCCAGATGATCATATATGACTTATTAGTTTTCATCAGCCAAGCTTCTATTTAAACATGACTGTTTATTAGTAAAGTCCTTTCCTGACCAAACTCTAACAGTTCTTTCCTCAAAGCTTGTCTTCAGTTAAACATCTTTTACTTTCCTCTTACAATCTATCATCATGTGACTCAATTTACTTGGTTAGCATTTTTTGTCTGACTCCTCTAGGGGTATTGTTTCATCTCCAGTGCATATACTACAGATAAGCATATAGGTCATCAATAAATATTTGAGACTAAATAATTGAATAATTTGATGAATGATCACAGATGTAATTATTGAAACTATATATATATATATACACACACACACATTTATATAATTATTTGCACATCACATTTGATAAAGAAGATCAAATTGTTATCTAAAATTTTTATTTTTGACTTAAGGCAAAATATTTTCACAAGCTTTTTGTGTAAGATTGTCTTAGTCTGCTAGGGGGTTGCCATAACAAAATACAAAGGACTGGGTGGACCAAAGCACAGAGCTTTATGTCTTCCAATTCTAGAGGATGGCAATCCCATCATTGTGACACCCAATTCAGTTTTGGGTGAGGGCTCTCTTCCTGGGTCACAAATACATTCTGGAGGTGGGGAAGGTGCTAAGACAGGATGAAAGAGAGAGAGAGAGAGAGCTCTTTCTATTCTTCTTAAGTCACCAATTCCATCATGAAGGCCCCACCTTCATGACCTCATCTAATCACAGACCTTCCAAAGCCCCAACCTCCAAATACCATCACATTAGGTGCTAGGGCTTC
>CAUYQG010042087.1:0-25098 GCA_963574415.1 Tarsius wallacei
TGACTCCTCCTTTCTTTTGTGTTCCATTCGCCTCAAAATTTGTTTCCCATCCTCTTACTTTGAGTCTGTGCATGTCCTTTCTAGTGAGATGGGTCTCTTGAAGGCAGTATATTATTGCCTGGTGGTATTTTATCCATTTTGCCATTCTATGTCTTTTCGGTGGTGCATTTAGTCCATTCACGTTCAGGGTAATTATTGAAATGTGAGAGTTCATCCCTATCATAGAGTTCTTATAGAGTTGTTGTTCTTCCACTTAGTTTTTTGTCTTTCTTTTGGTTTTGGGGTTGGTTCATGTGTATTTTATTCTTTTTCCTGTACTCTCGTGAAGAACGTTGTTCTTTTTTCCTTTTCTTCTGTGTTTAGTACTTTCTTAAGTGTTTCATGTAGAGGTGGTCTGGTGGCAGCGTAAGTTCCTAGGGATTGGATATCTGGGAAAGATTTTAATTCTCCCTCGCTGATGAAGCTTAACTTGGCTGGGTAGGTTATTCTTGGTTGAAACTGTTTATCTTTTAGGACTTTGAAGATAGGCTCCAAGCTCTCCTAGCTTGCAGGCTTTCTGTAGATAAACCTGCTGCTATTCTAATTGGTCTTCCCTGGTAGGTGATCTGGCCTTTTTCTCTTGCTGCCTTTAGGATTTTTTCTTTTATACCTACTTTGTTTAGGCGAATTATTAGTTGTCTAGGAGTTGGTCTCCTCATTTGTTGTCTTGCAGGGGTTCTCTGAATCCCTTGGGTTTGAATTTTTGCATCACTGATTAGATGAGGGAAGTTTTCTTGAAAATCTCATGGAAGGCTTGTTCCAGTGTGGTCTCTGTCTCTCTTTCTGCCTCAGGAAGGCCAATTACTCTTAGGTTTGGTCTCTTGAAGTAATAGCTCATCTCTTGAAGGTTTTGTTCCATCTTTTTTAGCTTGTTTTCTGTGTTTTTAACAGTTTGGGTTAGTTCTATATTATGGTCCTCAAGCTCTGAGATTCTATCTTCTGTTTGGGTAGTTCTGCTTTCCATGCTTATCAGTTTGTTAGTTATTTCATTCACAGTATTCTTTATTACTGTTATCTCAGTTATCAACTCCTTCTTAGTTTCTTCTTGTCTCTCCTCAATTCTTTTTAATCTTTCCATTAATGTCTTGATATCTAGGCTTGTAGTTTGAGACCAGTCATTCTGGGGGCTCTTCATTGTTTGCATTCCGAAGTCAGTTTTCTCAGTGTCTGCCCTCCCAGGGGTCTGGGAGAGACCCATATTCTTCTTTTGGTTTTTCTTCACTTGTGTAGATTTCTCTCTCTCTCCTCCTTTCCTTCCCCTTCTTTAATTCTGTTTTTCAGGGAAGATGGGGTTGCTTTTGCTTCGCTTGTGCAATCTCCTGTTCTTCCTTATGAGGATCCTCTGGCTGTGCTCACTTTTGAGGTTGGAGTGTGGGCTGTGGGCTGTACTTTTTGCACTTTTGAGGTTTAATTGAGGGGGAAGCTGTGATTCAGAATCTATATGCTGATTCCAGCATCCACCTACCAGTGTATGAGCCCACTGGAACCTATTTCCCACTGTGTTACAATCTTTCTGTGCAGCAGAATGTAGGTTTGGTCCCTGGAACAAAAGGAGGTACAAAAGAGGAAAGTAATGGAGGAAGGGCGGGTCAATAGGAAGTTAGAAAGAGAGAAGAGTGAGAGGGAAAATAGACAAATATACCAACTAACAGGTGAAAAAGAGACACAAGGCTGGAGAGAAGTGAATAAAAACACTCAAGGAAAATTCGCTAAAGAATACTGATAGCTGTACAAAGGCAGACCAAAGAAATCATGTCTTTTGCTGCATTTTGCCTAACACAAACAGATAGTGTAAGTCAATAAGCAAACAGAAGTGAGCAAATCAAACAGTCAAAGTGATAAAATCAAAAGTCAAAGTAAGAATTCAGACTAGCTCTGGGATCTTTCCTGAGTGTCTAAAGTCTGTTCTCTGCTCTCTGGCCTCTCTCCTTATTTTCATTGCAGACAGCTACATTTACTGCAGCTTGGGTTTCTTCTTTTGGCCTGCTGCCTGGGAAGTCTGCTACGCTTAGTTCCCTTTGTCTGCTTCAGCATAGGGGAGGGGCTTTTCTCTTCTGTTTAGCGGCGTTACCTTGGGAACCGAGGTGGAGGCTGCTGGTAGGTGGGCGGGGCAATGCAAGTCTCTGCCGGGAGAATGGCCGAGGTGGCAGTTTCACTTTCGTGGATCCTTTCTCTCTGCTCCTTTGGGTCCCTGGGCAATCCTTTATGATGCACTGTAGTGGTGTGGGAGGCACCGGAGATCAGCTGCACAGCTGGGCACTATATCCGGGGCACTACCAGTGGGCTGGGGTGGAGGAGGGGGTCGGGACTTCCCTCCTCTGGAGCTGAGAGCCTCCAATCAGCACCTCCTAATAATATGCTCTTTCTTTACCCAGAGCTCCAGAGCTCCAAAACTCCAAAGGGCAGGTGGTGATCGGCGAAAGTGGCCCTGGATTGCTCACAGGGTATTTCAGCCAGAAATGGAATCAGTTTCTCTGAGCACAGGTGCCCAGAGCCTTCCAGGGTGACCAGTGGCTTGGTCTGGGTGAGACAATGTAGCCAGGGAGGGAGCAGAGACCCGAGACTTCCCATGCATGAGGCAGCAGCGGGGGGGTCACAATATCTGGCCCTGTGTGGGACCAAGGGTCCCCGAGCCTCGGACCAATGAGGCTGGCAGTGGACAGAGGGGTGGAGGAAGGAAAGCAAGAGTCTTTTTGGGAACTCACATTCGGAGAATCTCACAATTCCACCTATGCCATCGCCATCTTACCAGAACTTACTGTTTCTATCATAGAAAGGGTATCTTGCAGAGGGGAACTAAAAAAAAAAACCTCAGAATTTATTTATAAAAAATTGTTTATTTATTCTTACATGTTTAAACTTCAGTCACATTCAAAGTACTCTCCGTTGATGCAATACACCTATTGAGATGCTTTTTTCACTGCTCAAAACCGTTTTTGAGCTTGTCAATTTTGATGCCTTTTAGTGCTTCTGCCATTGTTTATTTCACCTCTTCCACATTTGGCAAAATGTTTCCCTTTGAGGACTTTCTTCATCTGGGGAAACAAACAAAAAAGTCACTTGGGGTGAGATTGGGTGAGTAAGGGTCATGCCATTTTTGATCAAAAACTGCTGAACACTCAGTGCAGTGTTGGCAGGTGCTGTTGTCGTGGTGGAAGAATCAGTCACCTGTTTTCCACAACGTGGGATGTTTCTTCTATAAATCATGACTCAACCTTCTCAAAACTTCCAGATAAAAACTTTTGTTGACTGTTTGATCTGGAGGAACATTCCAAGTGTACTACAAGAGGCCTGCCCTCCAAAAGATAATTCCAGGGGTTTTTTGGTCCCTCCTCCTAAAATGAGGCTACTAAAAAAATAAAAATAAAAAAGGAAATCATGTCCTTTGCAGCAACATAGATGGAGCTAAAGATCATCATCTTAAGTGCACTGATTCCTAAACAGAAAACCAAACACTACATGTTCTCATTTGTATGTGGAAGCTAAATAGCCACAAAAATAGAAATAATAGACACTAGGGGCACCAACAAGGAAAGAGGTGGGAAGGGGGTTAGGTTCAGAAATTACCCACTGAGTACAATGTTCACCATTTGGAAAATGGGCTATCTGATACCTAATCCCCACCACTACATAGTATGTCCATGTAACAAACATGTATGTGTACTCCCGAAACTAAAACAAAAATGGAAAATAAAAAAAATGAGGTTTAAGGTGGGAATATAAATATTAGTGTTTATTCGATAAATAAATAATATCTTCTGGTTAATGTTAAGTACCCCCTTCCTCCCACTGAAATGGTACTGGTAGCATCACTTTAGAAATGGAGGATTTGAATTATAGTCCAAATTGTTATTTACTTATGGTCCTGTTTATGAGCTTTTGCCTAAAAATAAAATTTGTATCCTATGTTTTCTTCTTTCCCTTATTTCTGCATCTATATCTACTATCTATCTGAAACTGATTTTTGTGGTTGGTGTGAGGATAGGGGTCAAAATTCATTGTTTTTTTTCTTTTCTCCCCATTTGGATATTTAAATAATCCAAGACCATTTATTGACAAGATCACCATTTTCCCCATTACACTGCAGAGTCAGTTTTATCAGAATTAATGTGAGTGTATATCAGTGGGTCTGTTTCTAGACTCTGTTTTGTTTTGGTGGTCTATTTGTCTATCCTTGCACCCATACAACATGAGCTTAATTGCCTTAACGATATTATAAGTCTTGATATCTTGCAATGCCCTTCAGCATGGTGCTTTAAGGTTTCCATGGCTATACTGGTATTTGAATTTCCATATAAAGTTTAGAGTTGGTTTGTACATTTCTATAATGACTGAGATTGCATCAAATTTATAGATCAATTTGGAGAGAAATGGTATTTTTACAATATTGAGCCTTCCAATTTATGAATATAGTATATCTGAAGCAGCAGGATTAAAGTTTTTAAAAATCTAGAATAAATCCTACTTACTCTCATCCCTTCCCCCAATCAAGCATTTAGTTGAGTGCTGGATGTGTCCTGGAAAAATATGTGAATATTGGCTTTAGTCTTACTTTCCGTTCTTTTTATCTTTTCCTCTCACTTTGATACAACCAGAAGTCCAGAAACTTCATCACTCCTTTTGAGTCTGGGCATTTTCGTTTCAACCAAATTTTACATTCCTCCTCTCCGGTCAAAACTCATGCATCACATAGTAACACAATACATAATTATAATGAGCTACTCATTTTTAAGTGTTAGCTATTTTGGAAATCGTACACCCTGTATCAGAAAATATTTTTAATTGGTGTATCAGTAACTATGACCATAATACTACTGCATAACACACAACCACAGAATCTCAGAGGCATACAACAATAAGTTCACACGTCTAAAAGAAATGGAAAAAGTTTTAGAGGGACAAATTACTTAAATGTGAAGCATTATTTTTATTTAAAATATAAATCAGTGACCTTGTAAAATCTTAGATTCTGCTTGGTTTTAAAAAGACACCAAGTATTTCTACACCTATCATACTTACATCTTCTACCACTTCAGTTTATTTGAAGTTGCTTGTCAAGACTAACTTTTAAAATGCAAAAAAATTTCACTGCTCCTAAACAGAAAATGTGTTCATGTTGGAAATGCCTTTGAGGACCTTTCTAAGTAGTAGCCACACATACATGCCTTCCTCAGCTGGCATCTGTTTATCCTTTTACGTTCTCTCCTTCCTCCTAACAAGACCATTTTCTTCTTCCCCTCAAGTTCCTTTTGTTTCATTCATTGGCAAAAAGAAAGTCCCAGTTTCAGAATATCACAAGACCTAGGATGGTTAGGTGACAGTAATGCTTTAAATTCTTTCTAATGACTTTGAGTGACAGCTAAGTTGCTGAGAAGAGGGCAAAATTGAAGGTGTTCGGTTACATATATTCCCTTTTTGTGTACCTAAAACCTCAAGATTTGGTTAAAGAATTCCTTTAATGCACATTTTCAGTTAATTTATCCCTTTTTAAAAATAGTAATTTAATGTTTCCTAAACAATATATGTTCATTATAGAAAGCTGAACAATAGTTAAATAAAATTTTAAAAAAAATGAAACTATCTCTAATATCAAAAATATATGCTCATTATGGAAAATATAGATTATATAGATAAATAAAAATAACATTTAAATTATCAATAAACTCAATATTTGGAGAAAACCATAATTGAAGTGTCTTTCTATATATATGTGTGTACATATATACATGTATTTTTAACAAAAACATAAAAATATTGTGCATGTTTTTTAACCTGCCTTTTACTTTATAATATATACTGATCATCAATATTTTGCTAGTTCTTATTCTTCTACAATATTATTTTAATAGCTGAATTATAGTCCATTGTGTAATTGTATAATAATTAATTTATCCAGTCCCCTCTTAGTGCACATTTAGGTTGTTTCCAATTTCTTCCCTCATAAACATCATTTTAGCAAATGCCCATGTTGCCATAGATTTTCAAAGCCCTATGATTTCCACCTCCCAACACACATACCTTCGAATAAATTCCTATAAGTAGAGTTGCTAGATCAAAAGATATGCAAAATGCAAATGAAGTCTTCTCATATGGGTTTCCAAACTGCCTTTTCTGTATTTATTTTGATACTTATATATTGCTTTTCGTTTGTAAGCAATGTGCCTCCAGAGCGTATTCTGTCTTTTGTTTACTTCCTGTGATCTCTGGAAACCCTGAGAGACGTGGGATTTTATGAGCTGAGGTTATACTACAGGCTGACTATGCAAGCAGAGCTGAATCCATGTCAGACACACACTGGTCTCGGCCAGGCTGTAGTTCATCTTTACAGAGAGGCCCCTTAAGCCTTCACTGTGACCCGTTAGGAAATGGCCAGACTTAAGTTTCAAATATCAAGCCAAATGTCATGCCAGCAATAGCAAAATGGCCCATTGCTGGTGTTTCATTTTTGAAAAACCTAGTTAAAGTACCTGCCAATGGCAGATTTCTTGTCTTTTTCTAAGAATTAGCTTTTTCACTGACAGCATTTCACAAATGGTAAAGAGCTCACAATACTTGCTACATAGACACCGTTAAAAAGAAATCACTGTGAAGATGGAGGAAAGAAGTGTAATGGTTACTGTAAATTTAAAAGGGAATATGATCTCAATACAGTCATGGCTATCTCTCCTTTACTGTTCCTAGCAGAGTCCATTGCTCATTGTAGGCAGTCAATAAACATTTGTTGATAATGGGATGGATAAGTGAATGAATGTTTTCTATGATTCTTGGTGTGTAGATGAGTTTATGCATAATTGTAGTACTTTAGACTATAGCCATGGCCAGGGTACAGCTTCATTCTTCTTGAGTCTCACTTAAGCGTGCAAAAGATATGAGTAGAATTAGAAATGTGAGTCAGAAAGGGCAAGACCAACAATTATTACAAATATCAGCTCTGTCAATTGGTTGTGAATATTGTGAATGGGGTGACCCGATTAAGTCTGGAAAGTTTGAATAATGATAACCCTAATTCATTCTGGAAATTTTGGTGTTTATTTTTTAGGGGATCAGATCAGCATCAAGTCTTGGGTAATAGGAAATAAGACAATGCCTGTTGGGGGGATCAGAGATCTTTTTTGAACACTGCCTGATCTCTCTCTCTCTCTCTCTCTCTCACACACACACACACACACACACACACACACACACACACACACACTACTTCTTTGATGCTCTACGGAAGACATTAATTACTTGGCATTTTAGAACAGAATCTGTATCTCTATCATTATTTGTTACAGTATAATAAATCACTTTCAAAATTTAGTGCCTTAAAACAGTACGCATTTATTATCTCATAGTTTCAATGAGTCAGGAATGTGCACATGGGTTAACTGGGTTCACTGTCTCAGGGTCTCTAACAAGGCCAATGTTATCTCAAGGCTTAACAGGATTTGCTTCCTAGCTCACTCATGAGGTAGTTGGGCATATGTTGAGTTGAGAGATTCAGTTTTTCACTGGCTTTTAGTTAGAGGCTGCTCTCAGGTGTCTCCGTGTGGCCTCTCCATTGAAGCTGTTTTTTTCAGATTGAGCACATGGAAAGGCAAGAGAGAGTACAAATAAGATGGAAGGAAGTTACAACGTTCTGTTACCTAATCAAGGAAATAGCATCTGTCATTTTTGCTGTATTTGGTTTTTTTTTTCCCCAGTAATCTCTTTTATTGGAAGTTACCCAGAGGATACATCTGCAAAAACCGAATCACTATAGTGGTCCAGGTAGGTTATATATGGGCATGAATGCCAGGAGGTGGAGATTCTTGGGGTCATCTTAGAAGTCTAACTGCTGCAGAGAGTCTATGAGGTTTGTGAGTATCTATCCTCTCCCACCACACCCCCCACCTACCTACCTACCTACCTACCAGCACATGGGCACTGTCTGCAGCTTACATTAGTTTTCTAGACCTTTATCTTCTCAAAGCTGATTATTCATTTCCCTGAACATTCCCTCATCCTCTGTATGTTTAGCACCAGATTGAGAAGGATGTTATCTATGGCATTATTACCAACAACAGTAACAACAAAACCAGCAAAATTGTATTGGGAAACTGTTCTATGTAAAGAACATGCATGGACTGCAAGGATATTAAGTTCATTCACCCATTTTTAAATTCAATGAGAGTCCTCCACCTACTATGTGCAAGGCATATCAGAAATATAAAGATGAATATGAATGTTTCACTAAATGTTTGTTTAAAGTTATTTTTAAAAGGTACAGAACCCACCCTCATGGAAGAGATCTAGATTTGTTGCAGCAAATTTGGTCCCAGTATACAAGTCCTTCTCCCAATAGCCTTCCATAGCAGTGCAGCTGGGTTGACCTCTACAGGCTCTGTGTGGGAACCTTGAGGGCAATCTCATGCTGCCAATCCAAATCAACAAGAGCAGTGGTTCTCAAAATGTGGTGTTGGCCACCAGCATCAGTGTCGCCTGAAAACCTGTTAGAGATCCATATCTTCAGATCCTACTCCAGACCCACCAAATCAAAATTTCTAGGGGTGGGACCCAGCAATCTATGTTGTAAGAAACCTTCCATGTGATCTCATTTGAGAACCACCGACTCAGAACATCCCTTCCTCTGATTTCACAGTTAACAGATTTTTTCCCCACTCTTAGAGGTTTCTTATATATAAATTTCAAGGTGGGCTTAGCCCCAAATTTCCCTAAAAATTCTGACTTTAAAATTACCCTTTCTTCCATTGTCTTTCAGCAGCCAGTTGCTTCTATCTCCTTTTCTCTTCTTCCTTCTACGTACTGCCTTTTACTCTCCCCCTGCACAGATATTCTTGCCCTGGTATTTAAATCACTGCTAAATAAAATTCAAGAAGTTAGCCATCTCAGGATGGAGACAGATGCACACATAATGAAAGCATGGACAGAATTATATGAGTCCTAGTAATGATCAAGATGGAGATAAATGTTGGAGGAATCCAGGAGAAGGATTATTTTGCTCCAGCTGGGTGAATTGGAGAGGATATTGCAGAAGAGATGGCAGTTGATCAGAGCTTTGGAAGATGAGAAGCATTTTAATAGATTGAGAAGTGAGGGGATTCGTGTTTGCCGTATACTCGAAGTTATGTGCAGAGTTCTGTGCTTAGCTGTAAGACTCTTCAGGTATAGTGACTGAAATTATAGTTTTTCCTCAATTTGCAGAATTATCTGTTTTACCTGGGTTCTTTCTAATCTGCCTCAGCCCTGTTTAAAAAGTCGATTGTCCAGGATTTATTCTTTTTTCTTGTTTCATAAATATTCTGAAATGTTTTCTAGAATAGCACCTAACAAACAAGTGGGAACAGACACAGTCCTAGCTGATGGAGACAGTTTGAGAATTCAGATCCTGATCATATGAAAGGAATTTCACTTTGGTCCTTGTCCAGTAGACTCACTAGATGACTATCATAGCAGTTTTATAATCTTATGGATCTTGGTAGTAAGTTGAAGGGTTTGGTCAGAAAAGAGGAAGAGAATGGGATGTTAAAAATAAAAGAAGTTTTAATTTCCCAAAAAAGTGAGAAAAAGCTCAGAGTAAATAAATGAACATTAGTGATCTCATTTAATTTAGATTTAGAACGTCATAATGAATTACAGGGATTCTCATGCAGGAAAGATTTTGCCTCTTGGGGACATTTAGCAACGTCTGAGTACATTTTTTGTTGCTACAAAGGTGGAGGGAGTAAAGGGTGAAGAATGGTGTGTGCTACAGGCATCAAGTAGGTAGAGGTCAGGGGTGTGGCCCAACAGCCTTCAGTCATAGGACAGCCCTCTTCCCAACACCAAAGAATAAGTTAGTTCAAATGTCAATAGTGCTGAGGTTGAGAACCCTGAATTCAACACTTGCAACCTATTGAATTGGCTAAAAAAAAGTGACACACCACTGATGGCCACCAGCATCAGTGTTACCTGAAAACCTGTTAGAGATCCATATCCTCAGATCCTACTCCAGACCCATTCTGCTGGTGAGAATATAAAATGGTAATAGATACTCAGGAAAACGGTTTGGCAGTTTCTTATCAAACTAAACCTACAATGACCATATGACCCAGCAATTGACGCTTGGGCATTTATTTATCTTAGGGAAATAGAAATTTGTGTTTTCTCAATAACCTGTGCACAAATATTCAAAACAGCTTATTCATAATAACTCCAAACTGGAAACAATACAGATTTCCTTCAATAGGTCAATAGTTAAATAAATTATGGTACAACCACACCATGAAATATTAGCTATAGAAAGAATAGACTATTGATACACACAACAACTTGGTTAAATATCCTGAGAATGGTGCTGAGTGAAAAAAGCCAATCTCAAAAGGTTACTTATTGTATGACTTCATTTTAAGCACAAAATCATAGTAAAGAAGAACAGGTGAGTGGTTGTCAGGTGTTGGGAGGCTGGGAGAATGAGGAGAGGAATGGGAGGAAGGTAGGTCTTGATTGTGGTGATGGATACAAATCCCTAGTCATGTGGTAAACTTTGCATAGAACTAAACACACATAGAGACACACACGCAAAAATGAGTACAAGTAAAGCTAGGGAAATCTAAATAAATTCAGTGCATTGTAGCAATGTCAATAGTCTGGTTGTGATATTGTACTATAGTTTGCAAAATGTTATTATTGAGTAAAACTGAGCAAAATGGACACAAGATTTCTGTTTTGTTATGTCTTATAACTGCATGGGAATCTACAATTATCTCAAAATAAAAAGTTAAAAACACGAATTCAGATCCACATACTTTGAGAATAGTAGTGGTTTGGTTTGCACAACTTTTCAGTAGATTATACCTTGTCTTTTTTAAGCTCAAGTCCATTGTAATTTTTGTCTTCTTTTCTCCAATAAAGTATAAGGCCTCAGGGTAAAAAAAAAAGTATGTTCAATCTTATTGATAATTTCCCGATGTCATTAGATATAAAAATTACAGTGATCCCTGCCCACTTTTATCATTTTTGTTTGCAAGTGCCACTGTCCCTCCTAACTACACATGCTACACTAGGCAAAGAAAAAATTATCTGTGGCCATCAATACACATACAGAACTTGAAATAAATTTATCTTTACCAGGCTGTAACTTGTCTCCAATATACTATGATTCATAGACTCAAAGAAAAACTGTATAAAAATTAACCTCATCACAGACTATGAATATAAAAGAGTGATATTTAAAGAAAGCTGAAGTTTTCAAAATATCTCTTTCATTCCAAGTTTTGCTTATTCAACATTCCTAATTAATATATTTTAAATTAGAACTCAATGGAAATTACACATGTAAATGTTTAGCCTAATGTGTTTGTTCTCCTTTTTATTTGTTTCAGTTAGAAATATACCTTTAGTGGTGCTAATACCTTGGCTTCTAAATCAGCCACTATCGTACCTCTAGTATTAATGAGAATTCGGAGAATGGTGAAACAAAGCTATAAAACCTGCTTTGTAAAATGGAAGGATATTGTTATTTCTGAATCTATATAGGAGAAGATAAGGTTAGGTCTTTTAACCCTCTTCTGTTTGATTTATTTGACACATAGAAGATAATTATAGTCTATAGTCTTATGTCAAGCCAATGTAGAATTAGAGTGTCAGCATGATTTCAGAAAAACATCCAGAAAATCACATAGGACAATGATTTTGTTTGTCTATAAATGGTGAAAGACAATTTCTCTTTAGTTAATGAGCAGTATGGTAATTTAAGAAATTATCTAATTAATTAAGCTTAAGAAAATCAACTTATTTGACTAAAAGTAGCGTTACTTTTTAATAACAATTTTGATAAATGAATTAGTGTCTCTTCCTGTTCCAAAAGATATTGAAAAATAGCTTGGTGGTAGAAATCATTGTCTTCATCCTGTTTTTAATGGAAATGTCTGTGTTTTACTACTTAGTAAGAAGTTTGTTTTTGGTTCCTGATAAATATGCTTGCTCAAGTTAAGGCATACATTTCTATTAACTGCTTGCTAATAGTTTTATCATACATTTGTGTTTAATTTTAGCACATGGATATATTCAGATGATCATATGGCTTTTGCTCTTTAATTAGTAAATTGTTTACTGACATTGAATGATCCCTGTATTTCCTATATATGGTGTACATTCTTTTAAAATACACTTTAATGCCTGGCTCGGTGGCTCAGCCTGTAATCCCGCGCCTTGGGAGGCTGAGGTGAGTGGATTGCCTGAGCCTGTGGGTTCGAGACCCGCCTGGGCAACTTGGCGAGACCTCATCTCTACAATAAATAAAAAAAAAGTCAGTTGGGCATGGTAGCGCGCACCTGTAGTTCCAACTACTTGGAAGGCTGAGGCACAAGGATCGCTGGAGCCCAGCAGGTCGAGGCTGCGGTGGCCGGGAGCGGCCACTGCACTCCAGTCTGGGTGACAGAGTGAGACTCCAACTCAAAAAAATAAAATAAATAAAATAAATAAAAAATAAATAAATAAAATAAATTACACTTTAATATTCGATTTACTAATGTTTGGGTTGTATTTATAAGTAAGATTGGCCAACCATTCTCTTTTGGGATGGGGTTGTTCTTATGATTTACATGTCTGAGTTAAGTTAGTCTCCTAGACATAAATTTGGACTTTTATCTTTTCCTTAGCTTTTGAATGGATTAAATAGAATATATATAATATTTTTCTCAAAGATATATAGCCCTAACCAAAGAACAATCTGGTCATAATGGCTATTGTGAAAAGAAGGAGAATCTTGAGAATTTTTAAAATTTCTTTTATGGCCTATTTAGTTTTTTTTTAACTCTACTTGGGTCAGATTTAATAATTTTTCTCTTCTTTATTACATTTAACTTTTAATTGACAAATTTCCATATGTATGCGGTACATAGTGATGTTTAATACATGCAATATATAGTAATAAGATCAGGGTAATTAACATATCCATAATCACAAACATTTATCATTTCTTTGTGTTGGGAACATTTGATATCCTCTTTCAAGCTATTTGAAATTATATATTATTGTTAACTATAGTCATTTTACAAATCTATTGAATAGAACTTATTTTTCCTATCTAGCCATTATTTTACATCCTTTATCAAATCTGTTCCTATTCCTCTCTTCTCCCATCCCTTTTCTTTTACTTCTGTGAGATCAACTTTTTAAAACTTCTGCATATGAGTGAGAACATGTGGTGTTTAACTTTCTGTTTTTGGCTTATTTCATTTAGCATAATATTCTCCAGTTCCATCCGTGTTGCTATGAATGACAAAATTTCGGTTTTTTTCTACAACTGAATAGTATTCCATTGTATATATATGCACCACATTTTCTTTATTAATTCATCTGTTGTTGGACACTGGGATTGATTCCTTATCATGTGTCTAGTCTCATTCTTTTGCATATGGATATCCAGCTTTCCCAACACCATTTATTTAAGTGACTGTCCTTTCCCCAGTGGATGTTCTTGTTGCCTTTGTAAAAAAATCAGTTGGCTGGAAGTAGATAGGTTAATTTCAGGGTTCTCTTTTATGTTCCATTGGTCTATGTGTCTGTTTTTGTGTCAGTACCATGCCGTTTTAGTTACTATAGCTATGTAGTGTATTTTGAAGGCTGGCGGTGCGATGCCTTCAGCCTTGTTCTTTTTGGTCAGGATTGCTTTGGATATTTGGGGTCTTTTGTGGTTCTATAGAAATTTTAGGATTTTTGTCCATTTTGTGAAGGTCATTAACTATGAAGAATTGATCTGTAAAGAATCTGCAAATTGCTTCTAAAAAAAGTATAGTCATTTTTTATAGTATTACTTCCTGTAATCCATGAGCATGAATGTCTATTTGTATCCCTTTTCATTTTTTTAATCAATATTTTGTAGTTTTCATTGTAGAGATCTTTCACCCCCTTGATTAAATTTATTCCTAGGTATTTTATTTTTGTGGCTATTACAAATGGGATTGCCTTCTTGATTTCTTTTTCAGCTAGTTCATTGTTCATGTATAGTAATGTTACTGATTTTTGTATGTTGATTTTGTACCCTGCAACTTTACTCAATTTTCAGTTCTAAGAGTTTTTTTATAGAGCCCTTAAGTTTTTATATATAAAATTATGTCATCTGCAGAGACAATTTGACTCCCTCTTTTTCAGTTTGGATGCCCTTTATTTATTTCTCTTGCCTAATTGCTCTGGCTAGAACTTTCAGTACTATGTTGAAACTATTGGCATATAACTGTGAATTTCTCTTGCATGTTTTTGAATGCCTTGGGCAAAGCATAATTTGAAAATATTTATCTTTTTTCTGCTATCTATTGTATCAAAGAAAATATTTGGACTGAGGAAGACTGATATCCTGTCCTAGGTGTGGGAAAAATTGAGTCTTTCTTGAGTGTCCTCCACTTTCAGAAAGGCTTCCTCTAAACATAGTCAGAATTAGTAGTTGCCTGGCTGGCATGTACTGAAAAAAATTAAAAGTCTCTTGCCGTGAAGTCTGTATCACCTCTTGATCACAATAGCTAGGAATATCACCACTTCTTTAAATAAGCCTCTGGAGGCTGCTGGCAAAAAATAAATATGCTCTATGGAAGAGGTGTCACATTCTCCATTTTAACTTACCATAATTGTGTTCAGCCCTAATAGACTCCTGGACAATTCCAGTTGCATGTATACCCATGGGTTTCAAATAAAAATGGGCTCAAGAACTCATTCTTGAAAAATATATCAATGTTTATTATTTTATCCTAGACTTTGTTTTCTAAATGTTATTCCATGCCAGATGACCTACATTTAACTTCTAACCTAAATTTGCTTCTCTTTTGATTTGGGGTATTTAATCCTGGATTGTGACCTTTTATTAACGAATGCATATCCCATCAGCAGGAAAATCCAGACTCCTCACACTAAGTGAAAACTTGAGGGTACATTAGTGTCCACTGACCACAGGTGAGCAGGTAAAAATTAACAAGTAATAACAAAGCTATCAGCATGCATGGAACCAACAGCTCAAAAACATAGCTGTTTACTTCTGAAATTTGTATTGACTGAGATACATCTTCATGGCTTCTTGGAATCCATCCACCTTCCTACGATAAACGGAGAGGATGATTAGGACAATTTCATAGTAAACCTAATAAAAGTAATAAGTTAGTTTTCCTTAATTCTATAAACGGGAGTCTGGAGACACCACTACATAGGGTATTTAGCTAAGCGCTAGTAGCCTGAAATTCAACTCTGTACGTTTAGCTCTCTTTGTGCACTGTCTCCATCGACTCTAAGATTGAGCATAATAAATATTGATCCCTTTTGCTCACAGGGATTTTTTTTGTGGCGTAATGAGCTGCTTGTATAAAGCTCCTTAGAGAAAGCAACTGTTAAGATATAGCACTTCAAAATGCATGGAAAAAAGAAATCAATCGTGCCCTTATCAAATAAGATTAGAACATAGTCACACATACCACCTCTTAGTATCCTGAGGAAAACCACACTTTTTTTATGTTTAAATCAAGGAAGCGTTAATGACTTGATTCCCTTTTCCCCATTAGTCCCAAGAAGATAGCCGCAAGGAAATCACAGAGTAGAAATGCCGGGATAGACTAAAGCCAGGGACTGATTACATCTCTGCTGTGCATGCTAATACCTCACCCAAGATGGTTCCACATGGAGAAATGAAAGGGTTGCATTTATTCCATCCACGTCCCTCTAGAGCTCTGGCTGTTGCAGAACTGTACTGCCCAGCTTCAGTTGTCAGTTCCTGGAGGGAAAGTATGCTGCCTGTTATCTTATTTGATATTATTGTCAAATTAACTAAATTAATTGCATGGGCTATAATTTGATGTCTCCAGGTTTGTTTCTATTTCATAAAATTAAAATCTCACACCTAATATATTAGCTTTGGTGCATATTTTAGAACAAAAAACAGATGCTTGAGTTCAGAAGGAGTTAGCATATGCATGTAATCCTAGTTTCTGCCTCACAAATTAAAATACCTTAGACTTTGTAACATACCCTAGACTAATGTTTTTCTAAGTTTAAGGTGCACACAAATCCTATGAAGATTGTGTTAAAATGTGGAGTCTGACTCAGTAGTACTGGATAAGACCTGAGATTCTGCATTTCTAAACTCTCAAAGTGATGACCACAGGCCTTTTCATGAGGAGTTGGGCTATATTGCCACACCAAAGTGCTAACTATTCTCTAAATGTCTTAGAATATTTTTTAAAGGGAGGAAAAAGTTTTAAAAAAGAAAGTGACAAAACAATGAAGGAAATATAGAAAGGTCTGAATTTTCAAAGAGTATCTAATTGGTAATAAACAACAAATAGTTTAGTGAAAAAAAAAAACCCCTCCAAAATTTTGGCAAAACTCTCCAAATTAAAAGTAGAGTAGTATTACAGGCCTGCATGTCTGATGACTTAAACTGTGTACAATAAGAAAATAAAACTAGTGGGTATAGAAGCAAATGCTCTGAAAACACATTCCATTTCAATTCCCAGATAAATCGAGATTTTATACTCTCTCATAGTTCCTCAGGTAATGAGAAAAAACTCCTGAAGTGTGACATAAATGGCCTTCAAGAGGCCTTAGTGTATGAAGACCAAAAAAAAAAAAAAAGTATTTCACCTCAAGTTTATTGAAGGGAGGAGCAATTTCAAATGAGCAAAAATGGAATAGCAAATGGTGAGGAAAAATTTTCCTTCTTAAGTGGATCAGATGATGAACTATTCAAGTCTGTTCATAATTATCCAAGTGTTCTAAGGCATGAGTACGTCAATGTTCTTGAATCTTAGAAGGTGTCAGAAGAAATCTTCCCTGCTTTGTTTCCTTGAGGTGAGGAAAGGACTCTTAGATGGATGTAAAAAGAAAAATTGACACCTCTTCATCTTTTAAAAAAATGTTGACTATTTAGGTATAATGAAAATGAGTACTAGGCAGGGAGTCAGAATATGAGTTCCAATGCCAAAGCTATTCTTAACTAGCTGTTGAATCTTGGGCAACAGCTCTCTTACGTTTCGTTCTTTAAAGGATTAGTCTAGATTAGCATTTTTCTGTGTCAGAAAGTTAATTAGAGTTATCTGGAAAAATATTATCTGTTGTCAAATGAGGTAAGCAGATATTGGGCTAAATAGATGTAAAGAGGATTCATTGGTGGCAAACTTCTTGGGTCCTTTTGGTGGAGCCTCTGACTATGGAGAGCAGTGTTTCCCAAACATGTGAGATGTGGACCCCTCTTCTTTTTAATTTAACAAGGACTGTCTCACAGGATTGAGGTTCTATGGAATTTATTTTTTAAATGTTGATTTTTTAAGATTACTTCCAGTTTTAGTATAATATTATCCTACTACCAAAGCTAAATCAGGAATATACAAAAATCTACCTACATAAAAAACTTACAAAAACAAAACTAACATTGTTTGTCATTTGTCATTTAAAAAATAAGACTAATATTATTTTTAATTTATTACTATTTTAATTTGACAAAATCTGTTTTGATGTAATTTCGAAGTCAATGTATTTTTATTGTGTAATTTGATTTGAGAATTAGAGAAGAGCAAAAAAGTGTACAATTATTAAGAGAATCACAATAATTGATATCTTCATAGAGATCCTTCCAGAAATCAAAGTGTTTCCTAAATTAACTTTATCATTTTCATCCTTAAGTACAATGTTTAAATCTCCCATTCAGCAATTCTCATGTTCTAGTTTGGATATGTCCATGCCACGTTCACACTTGGCCCATTTTGTTTTTACAAAGACTTTCACATACAAAATTTTTCTAATACACGGTAGAAGAGTGAAGATAAAAAACAATCCTCAAAATGCAATAGTAATAAATTGCAAGGTAGAAAAATTAGTTTCATCATTATGGTCAGATATATTATTCTTACTACAATATTTTAAGTTTGAATTTGTGTTGTATCTGAATATTCCTTGACAATGGCATTCAATTTATCATATATCTATACTTTACCTTGTTCCAAACATAATTTATGATAACTAAGTGTCTTTAATTTGACTCTAGGAATTAAAACTCATTGACTTTAAGATATCAAATACCAACAGCATCTTAATATCTCTGAGGGTAAAGATGATAACCTTCATTTTATTGGTTTATTAGAATAGCAGAATTAATTGTAATATCTGAATGATAGTTTTCATGTTGGGTGCTTTTATTGAAAAGGCTAGAGCAAATCCTAGGAGGCTTTGTTTGTAACCTTGCCTAGAAAAATGAGGGTTACACAAAATCACCTCTGGAGTTGCTTTCCAGCTTGTTATGAACCCTTCCACTAGGAAAACAAGTTATTCAAGGAAAAATAATGTTGTTGTTTTTCTTTTAAAATAGATTTTCCCCCTTAAAATTGTGTAGTCATCTTTTTCTGAGAAGCCTATATTACAAAGTCATATTGCTGATATTTAAAGGACAAATCACAGGTTTTTGACTGGAGAGGCATTTTATTGACTTTCTATGATTAAGGGATAAAGAGGAGGTTGTGCAATTCCAGTCTTTCTTTGCCAGATGCTGGTATTTTGATTGTAAATATCAAATTATATTTCCCTTTAGCGCTTTTCAAAAAAATGCAAATCTAAGAATTAGAGATAGTAATAGTTCAGATGGCTTGCCATCAGTTGAGACCCCCAAATGGCTTAAGGACAAATGATCAGGCTGTCATCCTAAGAACTTTTATTTTTAATAATTGATGCCAAGTGTGTGTTGC
Organism: Tarsius wallacei; assembly: GCA_963574415.1. NCBI lineage: Eukaryota > Metazoa > Chordata > Mammalia > Primates > Tarsiidae > Tarsius > Tarsius wallacei. The sequence continues at coordinate 18,720 of CAUYQG010042087.1, forward strand.
TGCCACTATTCCCTACTTAATTACTTTTCTTTTTGATCAAACATATTAATGAGGAGAGACCTAATAAATCATGTGCAAAAGAGTAAAGCACTTAATTAACATGTGTTTCCCTGATTGATGGTGATAGAAAACCATAGCTGAGCACGCTCACAAGGGCACCTTCAACTGATATCTTGAACAAACATAAGACTGAGAGCATAATAGAGGAACTCTATTCTCATTTCAGAACTAGCTGTGATAACTACAGATCACAATGCGATTACAGTCTTCTTTCTTCTCTTTGACTCAGAGGATCTGTGCTTCAATAAACAGCATATGGGAAACATAAAGCAACAAATGCTGGAGTAGGCTATTACTACTTACAGCCAGTATTTATGGAACTGGTACTCTGCTATGTGTTTAAAAAGATTGTTTTATTAAACATTTTAACAATGCATGTAGCTAGTGATCATTAGTCTCTTCATTTTCTAGAGGAAAAACGGATACATAGATGGCCCAAATCGCGTAGCTAATAAGTGAGTTACCCCAGTCAATTTTATCCCATAGTCTAATTTGGTTTACAAGAAGATGTTTTCTCACGTTTTTAGCTAATTTGAAATTCTGTAGGAGAATCATGAACTACTATAGAAGTCTCCAGAATGGGATCATCTGAGAACGAATAAAAAAGTTGAGATAACTGGATTGTATACATACACACAAAAATAATAGATTTAACCGTGTGATTAAAACACAGCAACATCTTAATTTTGGTTGTGTGATAATGGTAGACTAGGAGTGGAGATAAGTGTTCTTTTTTTTCTTTATTCTCTATTCTGATTTTTTGGTGATATAATTCTGCTGCTTTTAAAATGGGGAAAAATGGAAGCCAATAAATAAGTACCTCTTTCATCTAACCCTCTCAAGAGTGAGCAGGTCCTATCTCAATCTGAGGTTTCCCGTTTGGTGACCAGATCCACTTCACTGTTAAAACAGGTTGCCTAGGCTCCTAAATCAGTTTTGGCCTCTGCAATCATATTTACTGATAGCAGAACACTGCCTCCCATTAGCTAAAGTTACCTGGCTGGCCAGTCTGTAGCTGAAGGACATTCATGAAGACTTTAATCTCAAGTTTCCAGATTCTTTCCAAGGTCCTTGGGGATGGCAGTATGGATAAACCTTTCACAATTTTATATCTTTTATGAGGATTGCTAGGTGTGTTTGGTCAAATGAGACAAGTAGGCATCATTCTGAACTCACAGAGATTCAGATGAAGGAGACTGATTCACTCTCTGTACCATCACATCTAAAACTTGAGGACCTTCAGACCAGGTGTACCCTATGTATGTTAGTTGATAGGAAAGCTAATATGCTGAGTATCTCAACTCTGATAAACACTCACATACAAGAAGACAGAGAACAGAGTCTGGCAGCTGAAGTGAACCAGGAAATCCCAGAGTAAGTCCTTTGGACCATGGAGAGAAGTAAAGAGCTTCAGGGTTATCTAAGAATCAGACAAAAAATATTCTGAGAAGTCAACGGTTTAGAGATGTTAGATAACTTTGCCCAAAGTTCACAGCTAACATAGTGGGCCTAGAATTGGATTCTAGGTCTGACTCAAAATTCAGGCACTTAGCTGCTATGCTAAACTGTCTCAATAAAATTTTTGATAGATAAAAAAAGAAGGTAATGGACTACAAAAAATAGAAATTAAAAAGGAGGCTGTAAGGAAATTGAAGAGGAGATGAGGGGGAAATTTCCCTTTTTAGTTTGACCCTTTCTTGCCAAGATATTTCAAAGCAACAGTTGGAAAATTTTTTTTTTCTTCCCAATGGGAACACACATTTAATTTCATTATAAAGTCAAGGGAAATAAATGATTTATATTACATATGGAATGCAAAATACTTTTGTGCAAAGGATAATCAAGATGTGTTTCAAAGAGAAAACCAAGTCATCCTCTAATAAATTGAGATGCTTACAAATTAAGATTCCATTAGTGTAGTGGTTCTTAGCATTGTGGAGAAGGTAGTGAGGACAAAGATCCCTTTAGCAATCTGATGATAACAACTGGACCCTCTCCACAGACAAAAGCACATATATTTGTACACATGAATTATAGCACTTAATTTAGAGGTTTTACATGCCATCTACGGCCTATCCATGCAGCCTGTTAGAGAACAATGGCATTGCTTGCCATGTTGCTCCAGGTTTCCCCCTTCCCCAGTAAGTATATAAGGCGCTGCCCTTGTGCTGTGGGCATCTGTGTGTCTTGTCATTTTCTACGCTCCCAGCTCATCTTTCATTTAACAATTGTTGGCTCCCACTTTGGAATGATAAACCAGTCTGTTTAGGCTTCATTTCTGTACACAGGGGACTATGCAGGGATGTGATCTTTCTTTTTTTCTGTGATCAATGCAGGTACTTATTGATATGAAAGGAAACTGTTTCAGATTTTAAAAGGAAAAAGAAACATTTCCAAATTGAAGAAAAATGTGGAAGAGAGATTCCAGTGTTTCCTTATATTTGATAGCATGATACAGAGTGGAAAGTGGGGGGAAATTGACACAAGCTTGTCTGGCTGTTTCTTACTACCCCGTTAAATAATAGCACACTTTCAAAGTGATTTTGCACAGGGATCCAGATTGATGATAAAATAGTAAAGTAGTAACACAGTAGGGTGCCCTGTCTCAATATGCATGATTTCCTTAATTTATTAAGGAATCCTTAGGCCTAAGAGGCTGTGTGTGTGTACAATGACTACCTTGAATTTTTATCATGCTGTACAATCCATTATGTATTGACTAGGTCTGATCTTATCATTAAACTATCCAATTTCTCAACTCACCAAGCATTTCTCAAATAATTTCAGTCTCTCGTGTATGATCAGATCATCAAAATCCAACCACTCTACCCAGGGGAGATTTATTGTTGGGTACACTTCAGCTGCTACAATTAAGTCTGTCTTGAGATACTTTTCACCTCCATCTGCCTTGTGTAATAATGTATATTTTGTCCTTTTGGACTCAACGACTTGAGTAGGAGGTGAATTCTAACCAGAGCTCACTGGTTATGTCTTATTATCACTAACTACCCAAACACCTCAAAATATAGTGACTTGAAACAGTGACCATTATTTTTTCTCATGATTTTTATAGATTGGCAATCTGAGTTGGGCTCAGCTGGGTGACCCTTCTGGGCTCAGTGAGCTCAACTGATCTTGGCTGGCCTACTTTTACATCTATGGTTGGCTGATGAGCTGGAGCTGGCTCTTTTTAGAATGACTTCAGCTGGGATGACTTGTAGAACTGGGGCTCCTCTGCTTATAGTTTCTCATCATCCTTCTGGCTAACCTGAGCTAGTTTGCATGGTAACAAGGTTATTGAGAGCAGCAAGAGGACAAGCCCTAATGTATAAACCTTTTTCAAATCTCTGCTTACATCATGTTTGTGGAGATCCTACTGGCCAAATAAAATCTGAAGGAAGTCCAGACTTAGTGTGGGAAGGCAGTACCGAAGACTAGGGATAGGGTACAATAATTTGTGGCCCTTGTTGCAATCTGTAACACAAAGCCATGGCACTGGCCTGAAGGTGGAGGAAGGGGCACCTTTTCCCAGACGTTAGGTGTGTCTTCCTAATTCATTGGCCCAGAGTAGTACCTCTTTCTACTAGTCTACTAGTCACAAAACCACAATATGTGCTAGCAATATGACTTTTGTCTTATTAAGTAGATCGTAAATGGCAAATAAAATCTCCAGGAATAGTTTACCCTTTTGTCTCTTTTGTAGACTTTCCAAATCAGGCAGACCCAATTTAAAGATTGCTTCTGTAAATGTTTAATGTAGTATGTCTATTGCAGCATTGTTCACAATAGCAAAAACATGGAACCAACCGTGCTGCCCATCAAAAGAGGACTGGATAAAAAAAATGTGATACATATACATGATGGAATATTATGCAACCATAAAGAAGGACAAAATTATGAACTTCACAGCAACTTGGATGGACTTAGAGTCTATCACAGAAACAAAGAACTGAGTATCACATGCTCTCACTCATATTGAACAATTATTATAGTATTGCATAATATTGAACAATTATTGCAATACTATCAAAAAAGGATTGTCAGTAGTAGGAAGTTGCCAGGGGAGGGTGGGTGGGGGGCTGGGATTGGCAGTAGTGGGATTCTGCAGGGGGGACGGAGGGGGGTACACCTCATCAACAAGGGTACCTGCATAATAAACGTTTGTATACTTAACCCTGAATTGTACCCCACATTTTTAAAATTAAAAATTAAAAAAATAAAAATAAATAAGATAAATGTGTAATGTACATTGAGGGAAAGATTTATACACAATTCAACACTGTAAATTCTGTAGCCTTTAGTCTAGCATGTAATTTGGGCTCAAAAAATATTTAATCTAACTTGTTAAATTTTGTCATTAATGTCAGTTACAGTCTTTACCCTAAAAACATGTGGATCTATAAACCACCTGAATCAGAATCACCTATAGTGCTTGTTACAATGTAGACTCTTGGGTCCCATCTCAGTTTCATTGTGCCAAAACCTCTGGGGACTGGAAGTTTATCTTTCATATACCCAAGTACTTCTTGCATACATTAAAGTTTAAGAATCACCGCCTTAGAGACATGGCTTTTGCAACTTTTAAAAATGTCTATCCAAGATAATAAATAATTTTACATCCCAACTAGATATACACAAAGGCAGATGACTGAAAAAATGATTTTGAGGAGAAAATACCCTAAATATAATAGGTACTTTCTAATCTACTTGAGTTTCTAAATGCTGATCAGTGGCTCAGATGTATTTCATAACCTTACAATGTATCATGACCTGAATCTTGAAAAACACTGCTCTAGGGAATATGTTCATAGTACATTTACCTTAACATTTTTGTTTCTTCTATCTACACATAGGGAATATAATATGCCTCTTAATAGCCAGTCTCCTGTGTCAGTGGTTCTCAGAATCACCTGGTGCACTTACTAAAGCACAATTTTCTGAGCCTATCCCCTCGAGTTTCTGATTCAGTAAGACTGAGGCAAGGCCAAAAATTTGCATTTCTAGCAAGTTCCCAGACTGATGCTGCTGCTCTAGGGACCACACTTAGAGTACCACCACCCTATATATTTCCAGTCTTTCTTATTTGATCCACATATCCAAAGAAATTCTCAAGTTCCCAGGCTGATTTTTATTACCTATTTCTAACTATATTTACTAAATTTCCTGATTTTTTAAATTACTGCTTTCCAACTACATTTGCTTCAGCTGGCTTTCCACATGCTCAGACTTAGCTTGCATTGTGTAATGAACATATTGGATTCAGCTGGTGTTTCCCTAAAGACTGCCAAGTGCACTCCAACCATTGTCTTACTGGCATGTTTCCTGACTATGATACTAAGGCTGTTCTTTTGGTTCCTCTGTTTCTTCAGGATGCAGTAAGGTGGCTCAAGTCCCAGTCTAGTGGTGCTGTTTGTTCTGTAAAGTTAGATTATTGTTGTCTCAGAGATAGCAGATCAGTCCCTCAAGGCTGTCATTCTGTTACTATTAATCATTTCTTCCACTAACGACCTGCTAGATCTCAGCCTGAGTCCACTAGGTTAGGGAGAAAAAGAAATGTGTATTGTTGTGTCTTATGCTATTTGGAAATTCACTACAAGCTGAGAGTGAAGGATTCTTGGAAATTTTGTATGTGTGGTGGGAGTTGGACAACGTAGCAAGTTAGTATATTAGTTTCCCTCCTCTCAATGCATAAATATGGCTTTTGTGCTAGTCATTCTAGTCTGTCTTGGCTGTGAGGAAAGAGGGAGGGGAATACAAAAGTAAGTCTAGACCACCCCGAAAATGCTATATTACCCATATTAAGTAAGAACCAGTTTTACATGTTTTAATAAAAGGGATAGGGGCTCACCCTTGTCCTGAGAATCCTGAATTCCGCCCCCATAGTAGGCAACTGTTCTTTCTTGGTTATAATAAGCTGATTGACCCCCTTGAATGCTTTCGAGGGAAAGATAATTTGTGACTCTGATACCATCACATATTTTCTGTCTCACATTTGTGACTGGGAGATTCCACAGGGTGAAAATGGTGCTATCGTGGTCATGGCAGTTGAACTTCCCCTTTAAAATTTCCCAGGTTAAAATGATCTTGCCTTTATTCTACGGTCTGTTTATCTGAGAAAGGGGCGGGATCCCTGAGTTCTCATCCAGGAGTTTGAGCAGATTTTAGGTTCTTTACTGAGAAAAATTTGGATCTTGTGTTCAGGTTCACCTGGGGCCCACTTTCATTTAAAGATAGGATGACTTTTTATCAAAGTTAAGAATACAAATTCAGTTCTTTAATTTAAAAAAGTCTATTTAGCCTTTCCACATAGTCATCTGAA
>CAUYQG010042092.1:0-25731 GCA_963574415.1 Tarsius wallacei
TAGTTCCAGCTACTTGGAAGGCTGAGGCGGAAGGATCGCCGGAGCCCAGCAGGTCGAGGCTGCGGTGGCCGGGAGCGGCTACTGCACTCCAGTCTGGGCGACAGAGTGAGACTCCAACTCAAAAAAAAAAAAAAAAAAAAAAAAAAAAAATATATATATATATATATATATATACACACACACACACACACTGCCTTTTTCATTTGTTTCCCAGTATCCATCCCTCCCAAATCCCCATGCTCTGGGAGAAGGCTGTGTGAGAAGGAGTTAAAATAAATATATGTATTATTATTCATGTTTTGCAAAAGCCATTTCTGGCAGTGGACAGTAAGTCTACCTAATCCATGATTACTGTAACCACACAGTAAATCAAAGTGCAAACTACCATTGTTCCCCAGCAGTCAGAGAAATGTCAGATTCCTTTAATTTGTGCTTCACCTTGTTTTTCATGTTCCCAGGTGCTCATATAACAGTATTCTTATCAATATCAGCCATAAGGAAGGAACAAATAAAGGTTCAGATCTTAATCACCAACTAAGCCATGCAGCCTGGGCTTTACAGCATGAGGTCTAAGTTGAAAAACAAATCTTCCCTCTAAAGACTCTGAGGAAAAAGCGTTGTTAATGCTAAAGTTTTATAAAGCTACCTTTCAATGCTTTAATTTGACTCAATTCTCTGGTCACAAAATGACTTGATCCATCTGGAAGAAGTCCAAATTGTCAGAAACTTTCAAACAGAAGCGTAACAGACAGAAGCATGTACACACAAATGCATGAATAGTCAATCTGATCCACAGGGCGCTTTGGTCACTTTTTCCCTGTAGACTTTATTATTTATTTGGTATTCGGTGTCCATCTACTTGTAATGATCGAAGGGCAAGTGGTACAATAAGGTATTTCTACTGCTGCTTTCGAGTGAAAGTCAGCAAAAGTAATACCCAACAAGTTTTCCAATTTCTCCAGGTTTTCACACAAATTAACATCCTGGTTGCCTTTTGCAGAAGAAACCTAAACCAAGGTTGTTCTTGGCAGACAAGAAAACTCAGGCGGAGACCTCAGGCATCATCCATAAGGCTGAGCTGAGACTCTTCTGGGCATGAAACCGCCTCCTCTCTGATGAGTGCTTGGGGGTAGCAGTTAGGGAGCCCCTCAGAAACAGGTTCAAAACAGGCAACACCTGGCCCGAGACATGAAAAACAAGCAAAACAAATGCAAAGAAGGCCAAAAAACAGATTCCCAAGGCAGAAAACTGAGCTCTGCTTTTGTCACAATTTCTCTCTCCAAAAAAATTTGAACAAACTTTAATTTTAGAGCAAACCCAACATTAGTGTTGCAAAAGTTTCATGTGCGTAACACTTTTGCAAAATTTTAAATTCGGCCACATCACACTACAGTAACTTATTTTTATTGTTATAACTGATTTTCTAGAATAGTGTCTCTAGAATAGATACTTCCAAACAAACTTTCTTTATGATAGACTCCTAGAGATAAATTACAACTCTGACTTTCGTGATTCATGCAGAACTACTCCAAGTCCTAATCCTCCAGCAAGGGAGCCACTCAGTGCCCTTACTCAGCACCACAAGTAACCACTCAACACAGCACTAATGGGCTGCCAATAAATATAACTCCTATAAAAACCACCTTAAACTGGCCAATTTCAATCAGCTCTACAGTCTTTAGAGAAAAGCTAATTCTGCTGGCCAAGAAGTCTTATACACACACAACACACACTCACAAGTATTCTCATCCTCTCATCATAAAGAAATATATGATTGAATAATATATGTTTTTACATGTAGCACTGAAGTACATATAAATAGCCTGATTTTATACTAGAATACCTCATAATAATTAACTGACTTCAAGTTTAAAATTAAGCTGCCATTTAAGCTCTGAATAAAATGTATTACCCAACCTTATCTAACAGACCACAATATACCTTACCTAACAGACCACAATATACACAATTTATAATAATAATGATCAGGAATTAATTAAATGTGGAACGTCTTTCTATGGTAAAAGCAGAAAGAAGAGCAAATTCCTTTACTTACCAAATACATTATCTTTCTGAAGTGATGTCAGCCTCCTAGTTCTTGGGTATTTAGTACCTTTAAACACTTCTCCAAAACCATGATATAATATACATGCTCCAAGAAATAAAAAGATGAAAAGAAAACCCTGCATGGAGAATGCAGGTCTCCCACTGGCCAAACACACTAAAGCAGTCCTTCTTGCAGACGCTGGGGTCAAACCGCTCTAGATTCCAGTCCAAGCCCCCCAGTTACTCATTGTGTGATCCTGGGTATGTCAATACACCTCTCTCTGTGCCTGTTTCCTCATCTATAAAATGAGGAGAGTAAAAGCACCCATCTCCCAAGATTGAGGAAGAAACGAGTCACCACATATGAAGTACGCAGGGGTGACCGGCAGATGCTTGGTGTGCCAGCTGGGCCAGCTGAGATCATAATCAGTAACTACACCAAAGCTGCAGCCCCTTCTTCCTCTCCCACCCAACTGTCCCTGCTACTCCTGCTTTAATCCGGTTTTCACCAGTAAGTTCAAAGAGCTGTATTTTTCTATGAGGACAGTTAGTCCTGAAGAAGAAGTAATATCCAGACACCCTAAATCAAAAATACTGTATCGTGGAGGAGGGAAGATGGTTCTGGTTTTTTGGGGTCTTTTTATGGGTTCAGCCAAAAAATCATTTACTCCAGGTTAGCTCATCAACACTGATTTCTCATGGATGAAGGCTAGGCAATAGTATACTGCTGTACAGAAATCTACTCTTCAATGCATAAAAGCATTCTGTCCTTTGTTTCCCCAAAACACCAAGCAAAGTTTGACCAGTGTTTAACATGTACTCCATAAGCAACAAGGGTCAAAAAGGGTTAACTGTCCTGTCCATGACATGTGCTCACTGAGTTTCACTCCCAGCAATATTGTTCTATGCTCCACTCAGCCTTAAGACACAGAACAACAGGTAACCACAAGGAAGTCCTAACATCTCCCACAAACTCTGTCCTCAATCCCTGCAGCAAACACTAGAGTTCGCATAAAAACTATTACTGTCAACATATAGAAAGTGACTACACTTGACAGCAAAGAAGTTCCATTTTATTTTCATGCTTTCACATACAATAAATTTGGAACTCTAAAATTAAAAGAGAGTTTATAACATAATCAAACTCCTTTATATCAATTAGGCTTCTCGAGGAATTATCCAGGTGGAATAAAACTCTATCACCCACATAATGAAACATTCTGAGTGTATCATATGCTTTAGGAGGTGACTGTGTATGTGTAAGTGCAAAAATGAGCCCTGAGTTGGAAACTTAGTGCAAGCTTTATTTTGCACAGGAGAAAACAGGACTATTCTCACAATTCCATTCACCAAGACAGCGCTGGTCCGTTTATGAAAGCCTGGCCGCAAGTGGTCAAAATAAAGGCATCTCAGTGGGTCTGCCTCTCACTTGCTGCCTTTCTCACTCCCCTTCAGAAGTGCCTCCGATGCATGCCTACTTTCTAGCAGTCTGATGAAACTACGGATGCTACAGTGAATGCTTAAGTCTGAAAGAAGTCTCTCTCACTGCCTTTCTTTGAGTCAGAAAATTCTGAGCACAAGAGGGTCCATTCACGGCATGATGGAGTGCCTCGCAGAGGAGCAGTATGCTCACAGTTGGCAAACAGAGGTCTGTTTGGACAGTGAACACAGCCATCCCCTCGGTGAACATTGGCCTTCCTGCTAGTTCACAGCAGAAGGAGCGCGGCGCTGGAGGCCCTGCTTTCAGGCTCCAACACCAAGCTGGGACCAGCCTTCTAAACAGCATGCCTTTGTCTCCCAGTCACAATTCAGCGGGCCCCCGCAGTGTTCTCAGAAGCTGTGTCTGTCTATTCACAAGCACATTCGGGCCCAAAAATCATTTGTAAAGGTCTGAAGGAAAAAAAGTGAAGGGAAATACTCCTCCAATTTCCATTTCTAATAATAGACAAAGAGTGACTGGACGACATCAGACCAATCAGCAAAAACAGCAGCTGGAAAAGTAGGACGGGTGTGATGGATTTCCATGGGCTGCCTCTCCCCATAGGTGCTTCTGGGAGCATGTTTGTGTTACCATTGCAAGCTGGAGGAACACCAAGTATAATCTTTCAAAGGAAATCAGAGAAAAGATGGAGCAAATCAAGCAGCAAACTCGATACTGAGCCACATTCTCATGTGAACAGCACATCCCTTCCCATAGGTTCAAAATAAAATGCTTATGCGGTGTCCTAAGAGCTAACAGTTCTGAAAGACACCAAAACTGGCTAGGAAATTCTGGTCTACCAAATGTTCACCAAATCATCTATGCCATAAGTAAACAAACAAAGAGAGATGAAAAGCCAATGTCCTGTCTTGCTTTCTCCCCCCTTTGTGGCATGTACTTGCTACACAGCCACTTACTCCCACGTAAGGCAGTAACAGAAACCTGTCTGAATGACGTTTTATTTAGCAGACATACAAAATCAAAAATGTAAACAAGAGATTACAAAAGTCTCCCTTTAAATAGCTGAGTAAGAGTTACAGGGGAAAGGGGCCAGGGAGAGAGGCAGTGATCTCCAGGATATCATGGTGCCCACAGCTTATAACATACTCTTATTACTAGTGTTCATTCTCACTTCCACATATGTCAGAAACAGGGTGACTTTCAAAACTCTCCATGTAATATATTTCTTCTTTTTTTTAACTTTTAATTTTTTTATTTTAAAGATATGGGGTACAATTCAGAGTTAGGTATACAAACGTTCATTATGCAGGTACCCTTGTTGATGAGCGCACCACCCCCCCCACCCGCATATTCCCACTGCTGCCAATCCTGGCTCACCCATCCCCGGCAAATCCTTTTCTTATAGTATATGTAATCTATTTCTCTTTTTTTTTTTTTTTTTTGAGTTGGGGTCTCACTCTGTCGCCCAGACTGGAGTGCAGTGGCCGCTCCCGGCCACCGCAGCCTTGACCTGCTAGGCTCCAGTGATCCTTCTGTTCAGCCTTCCAAGTAGCTGGAACTACAGGCACACGCTACCACGCCCGGCTAGTTTTTTGGTTTTTTTGGTTTTTTTTTTTACTTTAGAGATGAGGTCTCGCCAAGTTGCCCAGGCAGGTCTCAAACCCGCGGGCTCAGGCAATCCACTCACCTCAGCCTCCCAAAGCGTGGGCCTGTAATCTATTTCTAAGGGCGAACACTCTTACTCAGAAAAACTACTGCCAGCACAGCCTGTTTTGATACCGCTCACAAGCTAAAACAGGTCATCACATTTTTAAAGGGTCACAAAAGAAATAAAGGATATACATCAGAGATGGTGCGTCTGCAAAGGAAAATAGTTACTACCTTGCCCTTCACAGAAAAAGTCTGCCAACTTCTGCACTGAACTATTAAAAAGCCTTAAGTAATAATTCCTGATTCTATGTGAGCCAAATTGTGCTCACAATTATGAATATGCTTTCAAGTAATTTCTTCCAGGGATCAGGGACCAGACTCAGGAGACCAAATGACAAAGCTGAGGACAGAAGGGCTCTACCAGGGATCACTTCATAACAGATGGTTGATAAGACAACCTTAAGACATTATAATATGACAAACCCTTTATCCTTTGGGAAGGTCCCCAATAAGTTGTTCAGCTTGGGGAATTCCTAACTTGCAAAATTAGGAACAATCACCACTTGCCCTTACAAAAGGGTGTTAGTTGAATCAGGTGTGTCAAAGGGGCCGAAAGAAAGTACCTAACAGGAAGGGAGGGATCTTTACTTGCATCATGTGGGCTTCTCTAGTCGTCTTACAGAATACGCCAAAGGAAATACTGATCAAAAAGAGGCAAAGAAAGTCTTTAAAAAGCTCTTCTTTTTTCTTCCTACGTGCACAAATGCATCGTATATAGATCGACCTGTATTGTTTCAAACAACAGATTTCTATCTTTTTGAATGAATAAAGGAAAGAGGCTTTTCATGAAGGGAATGCCTAGCCCAAATTTCTAACCTACAAAATGAAGTCATCAACGAGGTGGAGGAATAAATGGGTATCAGAAATTCTAGATATGTAACTTCAAGCTCCTACCTCAAGATGGCCAATTTAACGCGGTCTGAAAATCTGGCATATGTGAATTGTCAACACAACAGCAGTTCAGTTGCCTTTTAAGAAGCTCAAAATTTCACGTACTCAAGGGTTTATTTGTGAATCCAGTCATTTTTTAGGAACTAATCCTATATACCAGGGTCCCCAACCCCCAGGCCATGGACTCCCTCTCCCTACCCAGTTGGTGAGAGAGGTGAGGGGTGGGCTAGTGAGCAAAGCTTCATCTGTATTGACAGTCGCTCTTCATGGCTCACATCACCACCTGAGCTCCACCTCCTGTCAGATCAGCAGCCGCATTAGATTCTCATAGGAGTGAGAACCGTTCCTATTGTGAACTGCCCAGGCAAGGGATCCAGGCTGTGTACTCCTTCTAATGCCTGACGATCTGTGATGGAGCTGAGGCAGTGATGCTAGCACCATGGAGCAGCTGCAAATACTGATTAACATCAGCAGTGAGGTCTGACTGCACAGAGGTCATGATAACTCCACTGCTTGCAGACTCATATCAAAACCCTACCACTGAGTGGTAAGTGAGTTGATGTCCTTCAATTGTTGCATCGGATGGCCTGCCCGTTATTTTATTTACCACTTCTATCCATGCGTCTTTTTTTCTTTTTTATGCTGAGTTCTATAATTATTTCATTATATATTACAATGTAATAATGCATTAGATAATACAATGCCCACACATGAATATGGGAGAGATTTTGTTGGCCACAACTGGAACAAAGATAGCCCTTCTACTAAAAATTAAATAAATGGAAAGGCATTTTAGTGCCCTTTTGATATATTACAATGTAATAATAATGGAAACAAAGTGCAAAATACATGCAATGTGCTTGAATTATTCAAAAGTCACCCTCCCCCCCACCTCCCCAGTTCATGGAAAAAGATCGTCTTCCACAAAAACAGTTTCTGATGCCAAAAAGATCGGGGACCACTGATACATACGTATTATTCTAAGTACAACACGCATCCAAGTTACTGCATCCTGCAAAAACTTACAAGGTAGGGCTGCCAGAAAAAAGATATGACATCCCTAGATAAAGTTGAATTTTAAATACACAGCAAAATAATATTTTATAGACGCATGTCCCAAGTACTGCATGGGACATATTTACACTAAAAATTTATTTGTTGTACATCTGAAATTCAACTTTAACTAGGCATCCTGTATTTTTATTTGCCCAGTCTGGCAACTCTACTATGAAAACATGAAGGGGGCCCTGACACCTGTTGAACAGCTGCCATCTCACAATATTCCACAGGCTGAAGGGTGAGAAGTTGCTGAGGATGATTTGGACTCTAATTAAGTCAGCATTTTGTGCAAAGAACAGTACAGAAAGATAGTGAAGACCCCGCAGAAGATTCACGCTGTCTTGCTCAAACAAACAGAGAGGAAAAGTCCATGGCAGGGGAATGCTCTAGAGGTACAGACTCACCTTGCAGGACTGTTCCCACTGCTCATGAGGTCCCATTCACAAGAAGCAGGAGAGCACTGCTGAGCGTTAACTCCAAGACTCACCCACTGCACATCACGCATGTGCACACCCACATAAGCACACCCCCCCCCCAACATACCCAAGTAGAGGCGATACAGGGCTTTTTTTGTTTTGTCTTTTTAAAGGGGTAAAGAAAAAAGAAGAAACCTCACAGACACTCCAGTGTCTGGAGAGCAGCCAGAACCACAGTGGAAAGGCTCCACCTTGCACCTCATCCACTGGTCTGTGGCTTTCTGAGAGGGGCCTACTGCCTTTCCAATCTGGTGCAGGCTGCTCTCCAGACACATTTCCAATGGGAGCGCTAACAGAGCATCTCTGGAGGAGCTAACTGGAGAGGCTGGCTGGAACACAGAGACCTGAGAAAATGGCCGGCCAAACAGCAACGCAGGGATGTGACTACAAGCACAAAAATCCCAAACCACTGCGCAAATAAATTCACTAAGAAGCTGCGTTTTGCTAACAAGTGCTGCCCAAAGTCTAGTTTCTGTCCACACATGGATGTGACAGAGATCATGTCAGCAGCAACTGAAACAAAAATAGCCCTTTGATTAAAAATTAAATAAATGGAAAGGTGCTTCAGTGCCCTTTTGAAAAAATGCTCAAAATGCTCCTCTCTCCCCTCCCCAAACAACACAACCCATTTTTACCCAGTTTCCAGACGTGGTTTTACTTTTCCAGCTAAGTCACTGAACTGGGGGCTTATACCACTGTACTCATTTGTTTAAGTTCCAACTCCAGTAACAAAGACAAGTGCAAATGCTCCTCGGTTTGCAGTGGGCTGCATCCTGATAAACCCATCCTGAGTTGAACATATCTGAAGTCGAAAATGCATTTAAGGCACCTAACCTACTACATATCACGGCTTAGACTAGACTGCCTTACACATGCTCGGAATACTTGCATTGCCTATAGTTGGGCAAAATCACCTAACACACAGCCTATTTGATAATAAAGTGTTGAATATTGCATGTAATGTATTGAATACTATAGTGAAAGTGAAAGACAGAATGACTGTATGGTATCAAATAGTTTCTACTGAATGTGTTTCACTTTGACACCATCGCAAAGTCGAAAAATCCTACGTGGAAGCACTGGGGGCCATCTGTATACAGCAGGTCCTCGAGTAACACTGTCTTATTCACCATTGTTTCATTATAACAATGATGGGGGGAGGGGGATCAATTCCCAGCCAGGGCCACGGTCTGTGTTGAGTTATGGGTTTTCTTTTTCTTTTTTTTTTTTGAAAGTAGGACTTATTAGGAAGACAGAAAAGCTCCCACAGCAGGAGGGGACCTGAAAGAGGCTACCCGAGTTATGGGATTCCTACAGGTGCCCCTGTTTCCTCCCAAACCCCAAGATGTACACATTAGGTGAACTGGCATGTCTACATTGTCCCTGTCTATGTGAGCATGGGTACCTATAACCTGTAAGGTGTCCTGTTCAAGGTAGGTTATCACTTTGTGCCCTGCACTGCCAGGAGCTGGAATAATGGGCTAGTGAATGAATGAGCGAATGAGTGAATGAACAAATGGAATTGTAAAACAAAAATCATATGATAACCAAACGCATGACAATAAAAAATGAAAGCGCTCAGCAAGCCCACCATAATTATTGTCTGTTTGTGAACTATCTGTGCTTCTTACAATTTTCACTTTGCAAACACTGACGATTTAACCCATTCCCACTATGCCGTAACTCACTGATTCATCAAAATTGGGTAAATGATTATCTCGCTTATTTTTATTAGCCTTTCTTAAACGCACATGTAATTTATCTGAATGTTTACCATTAAGTGTTGGGGGTCTTTATTTAGAAGCTTGGTGATTTTTTGTGACGAAAAATAAGCCACAGGAACTTAACTCTTGTTTAAAATCAATTAGCCTGTGGTAAAATTGGACTCATCACATGCTGTTTTGCTTGAAGTCACAGTTTCCAAGAAACTATCCATGATATTAAGCAAGGAGTTAACTGTGTATGTAACTCTTTCCTTGATAAGTTCAAAAGGGTTTTCAAAAGTGAAATATTCCTACAGCTACCACTCCTTCACCTGACATGTTAAAAACATGAAAATCTCGGTGGCTAAGCCTGTAATCCCACGCTTTGGGAGGCTGAGGTGAGTGGACTGCCTAAGCCCGCAGGTTCGAGACCCGCCTGGGCAACTTGGCAAGACCTCATCTCTACAATAATTCAAAAAATTAGCCGGGTGTGGTAGCGCGCGCCTGTAGTTCCAGCTCCTTGGAAGGCTGAGGTGGAAGGATCGCCAGAGCCCAGCAGGTCGAGGCTGCGGTGGCCGGGAGCAACCACTGCACTCCAGTCTGGGTGACAGAGTGAGACTCCAACTCAAAAACAAAAACAAAAAACAAAGACATGAAAATCACTCTTCATTTACTCCTTCCTCTTCCTGTTCCCCAAGGCAAGCATCCCAGGGTTATGGGGTCAGCCTGACATAGGAATGCAGCTCAAAAGGCGTCTAGATGTGGGGCAGCCCAACAAGGAGTGTCCCCATAAAAGGGTGGCCAAGCACAGGAATCTGGAGAAAAGTCAGGTTGAAGACAACATTACACATGGTGCCAGCCTGGCATCAGATGTCACAGTGTGAGCAGGGTCAGGAGGGTGCCCAAGCAGAGGGTACTCTAACATCATACTACAGGGTCCAAGGCGTGAGGGAGAAGGTCGTGGCACGTGCAGGGAGTCAGATTTCTCACTGTCAAAGTTTTACAGAAAAAATCAGACCGAACCCCTCGGTGTTACACTGGAATTGGAGTTATCAATGTATACTCCTAGATTTTGAACTACATAGTAAGAGATGTAAATAAAAATGTGTTTTCATGTATATCTATGTGTCTATGCTTAAGTACACCTATACACTCAAATATTCTCCAGCTTTGCCCAGAGACTTGGACAACCATAACCCCAACAGTAACAGGCACATATACTACCCAGATTTTGGCTTCTAAATATCATTCCTACTAAGAAAAAAAAAAAAAAATCAAGATTTCTGAGAGCAATGGCTACGTCAGGACTAGGGCAGGAAACGTATGAGATGAGCGTGAAACAGCTCTCTGAACAGGAGAGGAAGTGCTCAAAGAATGATGAAGATACATTAAAAGGGCACCTAGGATAGCTTAACAGAATTTCATTAAGGGCCACACGTGATCCTGAATCGAATCCTTCTACTATAAAGATTTTTATGGGGTGCACTGGTGAAACTTAAATGGGGTCTGAGAACCAAACAGTAGAAATATATATATCACTAACAATTTCCTAAATTTTTTTTGTTGGAGTCTCACTCTGTTGCCCAGGTTGGAGTGCAGTGGGGCAAGCTTACGGCCACCGCAGCCTCAACCTGCTGGGCTCCGGCAATCCCTCCGCCTCAGCCTTCCAAGTAGCTGGAACTACAGGCATGTGCCATCACGCCCGGCTAATTTTTCCTGATATATTGTAGAGATGAGGTCTCACCATGTTGCCCAAGCTAGTCTCAAACCTGTAGGCTCAGGCAATCCTCTCACCTTACCTCACAATTTCCTAATTTTGACAGTCGAGTTGTAGTTATACAGGTAAAAATCTTTGTGAGAAAACACAACTGAAGTATTCAGGGTCAATGAGCAACAGGAGACCAATTTACTCTCCAGTCGTTTAGGAAAAAGGTTCTCTGTACTATTCAAATTATTTCCCTTAAACATGTTAGATTTAGCTAAGAAGTGCTATAAGGTATTTTGTACTATATTTGTAACCATTCTTCACATTTGAGATCATTTCAAACACTCCGAAGAATTGTTTTTTAAGAAGAGAAAAGTAATGACTTTATACCGTATATTTAACCCAAACTTACAGAGACTGTTCATTTACTCACCACCTCTGAGAGCTTCTGCTGCCTTCTCGGACAAGGAAAAGGAAAAAAAGAGAAATGCTATCATCCACACGGCCCACTCTGACTGTACAAAACCCATGGGGCTGTCCTCAGACTCAGACCTTTTCCCTCTGTTCAGAACGGAACCAGAAGCGGGCCTTTCACAAGGCTCTCCCAGAGTTCATGTCCCAGTGTTGACATGAGATGTCAGCCAAATCTTACCTCCACTATTCAGATGAGAAAACCAATGCCCCACAGAGACCAGGAAAGGGGGTAATACAGAACGCCTCACTGCAAATGCAAGGAAAACAGGAAAAGGACATATGGAAATAAAAAAAAAATTAAATTAAAAGTAAAAAATTTAAGAATCTGAAAACTTCCAGGCAATTGAAAGCTTTAGCATGGGAGGCCTTGTCCAATGTCAAGTGCCTAAACCTTTAAGACTTAAACAACCCAGTTCCCTAAAAATGTCCTCTATAAAGATCATTCACATTGCACATTTACAAAGGCACAAATAAGGTGCCAGAAATCACGGTAAACACTTCATTTAACCTACACAATTCCTTGAGGAAATTAAGGATTTGAGTCACTATGTAATTCATCTAAGGTCAAAAAGTTTGAGGCAGAAGACCCAAAACTGAACCCAGTCAGTCTGACTCCAAAGTCTGGGCTCTTCACTGTGCTCACTCCTGTATGCTTAAACCGTTCACCCCAGCTGCCAGGCCAGCCTATGTTTTAACTGATATCCTGGTAAAAAGACTGGTGTCAAATGAGAACAGCTCCCTCTGCACTCTCCCTCTATATAAAAGTCAAGAACAGGGTTTCTCAAAATGTGATTTGCTGAAAACAAGCACTTCAAGACATATGTGGATATTAAGAGAAAACACCACAGAGGAGATCTAAGTTACACAAAATTGTAAGCAGTCCACAGCACAACTTCTCAGATCCTTTAAGGCATGTGTGTTGTAGAGCTTTAAGATACGGAAACCTTTTGCCGTCAAGTAATGCTAGCAAGAGTCAGGTTCCTGCCCTGAACAGAATTCTTGACCCAACATCAAGTCTAGTGCATTAAAAAAAAAAAAAGCTACATGGTGTATCATTTGTTTTCTTAAATGAAATGCTGAATCATATCATGGCAAGAGCAACTGATCAAGCGACTAAAATAATCTCACACATTTTTTCCCTTACAATCTCAACTCAAATACTCTTCTATATGTTGCAAACGAACTGCCAAGAATCAGAATACTCTAAGCATACACAAACGGAATGCTAAGTTGGGGGGACCTACCATTCAACACGAAAACTGTTCCAGTTTAATGCTTATAAAAGTAGGTCTGGATCTTGGATCACAACCGTTCTAATAAGGTCTTGATTTAATTTAAAATAACGTGGATTTTTTACGTCCGTCTTAAAAGACCTAGGTTTGTTGCTCTTCCTGATGAAAACTCAGTTAGAAGCTGAGAAACAAATGCTGGAAGGTCCTCTGCAGCTCTAAAGAACACCCTCCCCACAGTGCTCCTGAGTCCTAAGAAGCCATGACTTCACCACGGCAACTTGATAACATAACAGGTTTCTTAGCAACAGGGTAGTCACAGTAACCATTCACCACGGTATGAGAATTAGGTTACCCACCCGAGTTGAGGCCAAAGGAATAATTTAAACTTGTTAAACCTACAGGCCCCAGGTAGCAAGAAAAACACAAATCCTTTTATGATTCACCTATGAAATTACGTTCTTATGTGACACTTCAGTGCCAGATTAGATGAGTAGATATTTATAAACAGAATTTCAAATTCTTCAAATGAATACCATTTTAAATGTATATGACCTATGCCATAATTACATTCTTTTCAACAGAGCTTTTCCACCAACCTACTTAGTGATACCATATATCATTTTGATGAGAAGATGCAATTTTATAGAAGCAATAAGTTAGAATCCAGATACAGAAAACAAAAACTTTGAAGTGTGCGTGAAAGATTTTAAATTCCGCCGGGCTCAGTGGTTCAGCCTGTAATCCTGCGCTTTGGGAGGCTGAGGTGAGTGGATTGATTGCCTGAGCCCGCGGGTTCGAGACCCACCTGGGCAACTTGGCGAGACCTCATCTCTACAATAAATCAAAAATTAGCCGGGCATGGTAGCTAGCGCGCGCCTGTAGTTCCAGCTACTTGGAAGGCTGAGGCAAAAGGATCGCCGGAGCCCAGCAGGTCAAGGCTGCGGTGGCCAGGAGCAGCCACTGCACTCCAGTCTGGGTGACAGACCGAGACTCCAACTGAAAAAAAAAAGATTTTAAATTCCGTTTAACAAATGGCCAAAAAAAAAAAAAAAAAAAAATCATGATGTCCAATTCATTAAAAATATCTAAAGAAACAAAATACACCCCACATCTTTAAAATAAAAAATAAAACACATTTGTTAAAAAGAAAAAAAGAATTTCCTCTTTTTTTTTTTGAGTTGGAGTCTCACTCCATCACCCAGACTGGAGTGCAGTGGCCGCTCCCGGCCACTGCAGCCTTGACCTGCTGGGCTCTGGCAATCCTTCCGCCTCAGCCTTCCGAGTAGCCAGAATTACAGGCATGCGCTACCATGCCTGGCTGATTTTTTATTTATTGTGGAGATGAGGTCTCACCAAGTTGCCCAGGCAGGTCTCGAACCCGTGGGCTCAGGCAATCCACTCATCTCAGCCTCCCAAGGTGCGGGATTACAGGCTGAGCCACCAAGCCCGGCTGAATTTCCTTTTGAAGTCAAATTTGTATATAACCATTTGCTCAAATTTGTATATAGCCATTTGCACTGTCCGAATTTGTATGAATGCTACTTTCCAAAATCTACAGCAGACACTGTGTTTGTGTTGGAAATAAAATACATTTAAAATTGCAATCAAACTATTCAATTGTGCAGTACTTATGACCCTGGTCATTTCCATTACACCTGAGAATAAATAAAACCACAAAAACAGAATGTTTTCCACAAATGCTAAGCTGCTGTGCTAGGAGAATCTCAGTCTCATCCTACCCCCTGAAGGACTATCCCAAGAGAAACATAGGGCTGATTGTTAAATGTGACCATTATCTACAGTAGTGGCGTGCGGTCTCATTTATAATTGCATATTAGCACCTCTCTCCATGTCATATTTCCCTTGGCAGGGAAGCTCATCTAAGGCAAGAATCATGCATTTACATTTCTATAGCCCTCGAAGGACCTACTAGACTTCCTGACAAGCAACAGAGCTTCCATGGTGGCTGCTGGTTGAACAAACACATGAGTCAATACTACTCTCCAACAGTATAACAGCGAATACCATTTTTAACACTTTGCCTGCTCAGCCATAATTCGTATTCACCTTAAAACTTGTTCTTTTTTTTTCTTGTCTTGTCTTTGAGTTGGAGTCTCACTCTGTCGTCCAGACTGGAGTGCAGTGGCCGCTCCCGGCCACCGCAGCTTCGACCTGCTGGGCTCCGGCGATCCTTCCACCTCAGCCTTTCAAGTAGCTGGAATTACAGGCGCCTGCTACAACGCCCAGCTATTTTTTTTGGATTTATTGTAGAGATGAGGTCTCACCTGCCCAGGCGGGTCTCGAACCCGCGGGCTCAGGCAATCCACTCACCTCAGCCTCCCAAAGCGCAGGATTACAGGCTGAGCCACCGAGCCCAGCTTGTCTTGTCTTTTAAGGGACAGATTCTTGCACTGTTGCTCAGGCTGAAGTGCAATAACTGTAATCATAGCCCACTGTAACCTTGAATTCCCAGGCTCAAATGATCTTCCCCCTTCAGCCTCCTGAGTAGATGGGACCACCACACAGTTATTATAATTTTTTTTTTAACTTTTTTGTAGAGATGGGATTTCACTATATTACACAGGCTACTCTCAAGCTCTGGGCCTCAAGCCATCTTCCCACCCTGACCTCCCAAAGCACTAGGAATGCAGGTGTGAACCACTGCACGCAGCCTTCAAAAACTTATTCTGTTTATTTTCAGTCACCCTTCAGTGTGAGCACTTTGGTTATTAGAATGATGATGACATTTTTTAAAAGTATTGTTAGTCTTCTTTTTGTGGTGATACCTTAAGTTATAGTTTCCCCACAAGGGCTCTAGATATCCACAAATCTTCTTTTCCAATACAAAGAGCAAGCAGCATAAGAAGGAAGCCATCAAGACAAGTAGCTACAGAGACCCAGGCTTCTCAAGTTCTAGACACGTCCACCAGCAGTGAGAATAGCAGAGGTGCCATCAGTCAGTAAAAAATGCCATGAGGTATGCGGACAGGGCCCTACAACCCCAACCATGAGCTATAAATCAACCATGAATTAGAGCTACAAGCCAAAATACAAACTCAGTCACAATTTGGTCTACAAACTGAGTAATATGATCCATCTCCCGCATCTGAATGTTTTATAATAGTATAATACTTGAGTCTAACAACCCAAGTATCTTGAAAAAATGATACTGAGAGTGATAAAGCAGTTAGATGAAAGAAAGAAAGAAAGAAAGAAAGTCTGAGAGACATTCTACAACTGGCCTAGGAGAAATCAAGCATCCATATTGTGAACTGCCTATAGGTTCCTAATGATAAGAAACTCTCAGCAGTGTGTAGAAGAATGTGGGTCCTAAACAACAAATAGCTGAAAGATAAGGGCTACATTTCACAACCACAAGAGAATAAATTCTGCCCACATTGAGCTTGAAAGAAGATGTCAAGCCTCAGATAAGAGTCATACTTTAAAAAACAACTTGATTTTTGCCTAGAAAAAGAATCCAGTCATGCCATGCTCTTTCTTTTTTCTGACCTACAGAACCTATGAGATAATAATGTACAATGCTATTGCTTTAAGCCACTAAGTCTGGGCCACTTTATTTAGCAATAGAAACCTAATACAGATTTTGGTACCTGGAAGTGGGCTACTGCTGTAGCAAATACCTAAAAATGTGGGAGTATTTTTGGAATCTGGAAAAGTAAGATTAGAAGAATTTTCAGGAACATGAGAAAAAGCAAGTCTAGATTTCTCTAAATATACTGTTGAAGTATTTAAAGTGTTTTTGATGTATTTTATGAAATGTCTAAAGTGTTTGCAGTGAGTTGGATAAAACCTAAGTTTGTATTTAAATTGTAAAACTCCATTTTGTCACTTGTCTACATGTTGTTAACTTGTTATCAAACTTCTGTGTATCTAATGCAAGAATTTTAAAATTTTGCTCATAAATAACCCTCACAGCTCTGCACCTCACCCAGTGCTCTAATGATTTCCCCCTTATCTAAATATACTGTGTGCCCCCTTATCTATGTATACAATGTGCCTCCTTATCCAAGTCTACTGTGTGCCCCCTTATCTAAGTGTACTATGTGTCAAACCCCAGAACATGTGTTTCATGTATTTATCTCTGTAATGACTCAGTTTCCCAATGGCTTTTGCCTATAAAAACTCCCTGCAAATTTCATTCCTCGTCGAGAGTCTGGGAGGCATGAACCTCCTCTTGACCGCTGGCTTTAATAAAGGGCTTACTTATTAATTTGACCTTTAACTGGGCTGGTTATATGATTTCTAGCAATTCGCGTATAACATTTAGAGACCCCAGTGAGAAAATCTCCTCCGGTGGGACATCCTCCAGCAGGAGGTCCCCCAGTGAGAGTCTTCCTACACTTCAGTCCAGCCAGCTCAAGAAGCAACCTCGTGCCCCGGCTCCCCATGACTCAGTGGGTAAGTTTTAGGGGATGCGCCCCCTACTTTTTCTCAGGGCCCCATAACCTCTCGGACACAGAGGGAGCAGGAACGACAGCTGTCCCCTCTCATCTCTAAAAGAACCTGAGCCCATCTAAATCCTCCTGGAGGTGAGTCTAGCTAGCTTTCCTGGTCAGGCCATTTGTAAACAGATCTGTTAAACTTGCATTTGTAAGGGAGCTCCCAGTTGTTGAATGAGAGGCCATGTCTACCACAGGCTCATCGCCTCTATGTTAGCTTGCCCAGTCAGAGTATTGGGTAACTCTGAGAAGTCAGGCATTGATGAACTTATAATTGTCAAACTTTGTAATTTGTTTCTTGCACTTGTAACAAGGTACCTGATTTGTAAGGTTAAATGCCAGAGCTCTAGAAAAAGTATTTTTGCTTAATGTTTGATATACTCTATTAATAACTGATGTAATCTGTTGATGTAATGACTGGTATAGTCTGATGGAGATTGATGTAATCTGTTGATTGGTTTGGTCTGCTAATGGTTAAGTTAGTCTGGTAATAGTTGGTTTTGCCTGTTAATGGTCAGTATAGCCTGTTGGTGACTAGTTTTGTCTGTTAATATGCTTTATGTCATTACCTGCTTTCTCAATTGTTTCTGTAACATTTCTATTGGTTTCAAAAGCCCCCAGGGAAATAGAAAACTCCATTCATATGAACCCAGACTCTGGTCCAGGCTGAAGATAAGAGGTACTCTTCCCTTCTGTCTGTGCAAACAGAATTCCCTCAGGTGACTGAAGTGCTTGCGAAGGTGTCGGGGATTAATTCCCGTGATGAGCAAGGGTCTCATAGGGACTGTTGCTGCACTTTAATTGTAAAGGACTCTGTGGGTTCTGAAAAGTCCCAGGCTTGATCAGATGCTCAGCAGACCTAATCTGTGCCAGATCCTGGAAACAGTGATTGAACGAGAGAAGGTCTTAAAGTGGCAGATTGCCTGGAACCTGAAAGGTCCTCTCAGTGTTCCTGAGGGCTGCCCCATCTGGGGGGGGCGCATATAAGGACTGGTCATCCAGTGCCCTGGGGCCTCTTTGAGTGCTGTTTGTGCTCAAAGAGAAAACCGCAGTAAGAAAGAGGCAGGGAAATAATTGATGGGGTCACAGCTGCCAGGAGCTCCCTCCACAAACAGTACACTTTGACTCAAAACACCTAGTGCTGTCCCAAGTTAAAAATTGTCTGTCTAATCTATCTTGTCTCCTCTCAAACTAACTCTGATCTGTTTACACTCCTGCCCATTGTGGCACAAAGGTTGTCAACTTCTCCAGCTTGTTACATAAAGGTTGTTAGTGTCCTATCTAAGAGCATGGGATTGCAGATTTCTAAGGCTCAAGGTCAGGCACAGGCTAAGATGCTTAGTCCTCTGGATTGCATGATAAAAAGCTTTTCTGTGGAATTTAGTGAGGACTATGGTGTCTGCCTATCAAAAGGCAGACCCCGCACTCTTTAGCAGATTGATTGGCCTGCATTAGAGGTTGGATGGCCTGCTACTGGGTCACTTGATGCTAATGTCACCCATTTTATTGGAAAATCATTAGAGGAACACCTGGTTATCCTGACCAGTTTTCCTATATAGATCAGTGGCTAAGCCTGGTTCAAAATCTGCCCCCATGGTTAAAGACATGTTCTCTTGGGACTCCCAGTCATGTCCTCATCCCTAAGCCTATTAATGGAGCCAGTTGCTTAAACCCTCATGTTATAGACCCCCCCCTCCACCTAAGTCACCTCTCCATAAAGCAGAATTTGTGTTGTACCCATTAACTGCAACCCCTACTTCTTATGGGTTATATTCTGTTTTGCCCCCCTCTACTGCAGATCCTCTTGAGGATCCAGTTAATTCTAATCCTCCACCTTATAACCCTCAGGCTTCTTTGCCTGTTGTTACTTCTATCACCTCTCCTTGCCTGGCAGCCACAGCCAGAGCTGAGGTTGCAGCTGCCTCTAAGTCCAGCCCCTCTATGTCCTCTCCACCTCTGGCTGCCTGTCTCCAATCTCGGACAGATCCAGCTCCTCTCCTTCCCCTCCAAGAAGTTCCTCCTCCATGAGGGGCAGAGCAATGTTTTCTAGTATATACTCCTCTTTCTACTTCTGATTTGTATAACTGTAAAAACCAAAACCCGGTGTTTTCAGACAACCCCCAGGCTCTGGTGTCTCTAATGGATTCAATCATGCGCACTCATCATCCCACATGGCATGATTGTCAGCAACTCCTTTTGACTTTGTTTACAGCAGAGGAACAGGAGCAAATTTGAACAGAGCCTAGAAAGTCCATTCTAGCTTCAAATAATCAGGAAGAAAGTCAACAAATGTTAGATGACATTTTTCCCTCTTTTTGCCCAGATTGGGACCCTAATACCTCAGCTGGGTCCAAGGCATTAGATACCTATCACTGAACTCTATTAACAGGAAAAAGGGGAGCAGCCCAAAAACCCATCCACCTATCCAAAACTACTGAGATTCTCCAGGAACCTAAGGAATCTCTGGGGGCATTTCTTGAACACCTTCAAGAAACTTTCCGTACCTATACCCCCTTCAATCCCTCGGCTCCTGAGAAAGCTCAAACTATTAATTTAGCATTTGTTACATAGGCAGCTCCAGACATCTGGGGAAAGTTACAGAAAATTGAGAGTTTTGCAGGTATGAATATCTCCCAGTTACTGGAAGTAGCTCAAAAGGTTTTTGACAACTGGGATGCTGAAAAACAGAAATTAGCAACAAAAGAGGCAGATAAGGCAGCCAAACACCAGCCACAAATTTTGGTAACTGCCCTCCAAACTTCCTGTCCTGGCTGGAGGCTACCACACCCAAAAAAGGAAGAAAATGGAAAGGAGGCAGATAAAAAGGGGACTGGACATTCCCCGCTAGCCAAAAATCAATGCGTCTATTGCAAAGAGTTTGGACATTGGACGAAAGACTGCTCCCCAAACCCAAAAACCCCAAGCCAGTTCTGGTTTTGCCTGCTGCTAAGGAAGACTGAAGGGGCCAGGGCTCTTTTTCTTTAGGCCCCCAGGAGCCCATGGTTACTGCAACTGTAGGGGGCCATCCAGTTCAACTTTTAGTGGATACCAGGGCAGAACTTTCAGACTTAACATTGCCATTAGGACCAATGTCCAAACAACAAATTTCTATTCAAGGGGCAACAGGTGCAATCACAAACTGCAAGTTCACTTGTAATCGAACTGTTGACTTAGGATGAAAGTGAGTCAACAGTTCCTCTTGTTCCTCGTAGCCCCTGCCTGCCCATACTCCCTTATGGGCAGGGATTTGCTTCAAAAATTAAGAGCAACTATTGTGTTTTCACCTGAAAAAAATGAAATGTTTGTCCCAACTGCTTACCAAATATTTTTAACTGTCCCACTTTCTGAAGAATACCTCCTGACTTCTTCTAATCATTCCACTGACAATATCTCGTCAAGCTTGCTTCTACAGTTGCAGCAAGAGTTCCCTTCAGTCTGGGCATAAACAAACCCACCAGGGCTAGCAAAACATTATCTTCCAGTTGTGGTGAGTCTGCTGGCTTCAGCCACCCCATACAGATTCAACAATACCCTATGAGTCTGCAAGCTGAGGGATTACTCCTCATATTAAAAGACTCATAGCTGCAGGTATTTTGACTCCTTGCAAATCTGCTTGGAATACCCCATTTTTGCTGGCTAAAAAACCAGGAACCTCTGGTTACAGGCCTGTGCAAGACTTGCGGGAGGTCAACAAGTGGGTTGAGACAATTCATCCTACCATTCCTAATCTGTATACCTTGCTCAGTCTACTTCCTCCTCACAATCAAATGTACACTGTGTTGGATTTAAAGGATGCCTTCTTTTCTAGTCCCTTGTCTCCTATAAGTCAACCCATCTTTGCCTTTGAATGGACAGATCCAGATTCAGGGGACACCAGCCAGCTGACTTAGACCAGGCTGCCACAAGGTCTCAAAAACTCCCCAGCGATGTTTAGGTAAGCCTTGCGGCAGAACTTAACAAGTTTTTGTGTTGTTCATTTTGAATGTACTTACTGCGGTATGTAGCTGACCTTTTGCTCACAGCAGCAGACTTGGACATTTCTCTGAAGGGCACCAAGGCTTTGTTACAGTTCCTCCAGGCCCTAGGTTACTGGATGTCAGCTAAGAAGGCACAACTCTGCTTGGCTGAAGTCTCCTATCTGGGATATCAGCTAAAGAAGGGTAAGCGAGACCTGTCTGCAGTCCAGAAGGAGGCCGTTCTCTGAATCCCCACCCCAACTTCAAAGAAGCAGGTACGAGAATTCCTGGGGGTGGCGGGATGTTTCTGGCTGTGGATACCGGGTTTTGCCAAAATTGCCAAGCCATTCTATAGTGCCACTGTGGGTGCAGGAAATCAGACCCTAGTATGGACTGATACCGAAGGACAAGCATTCCAGCAGTTAAAAACCGCTCTTGAACAGGTCCCAGCTTTGGCTCTTCCAGAAGTTACTAAGCCCTTCCATCTGTTCATCCATGAACAACGGGTAATTGCCAAAGGGGTTCTCACTCAAACCCTGGGACCCTGGAGATGACCAGTAGCCTATTTGTCAAAAAGACTGGATCCAGTGGCCTCCAGCTGGCCCACTTGTCTATGGGCTATTGCAGCTGCAGCTATGCTGATCAAGGAAGCAGACAAACTAACTTTTGGTCAAAACTTGGTCCTGACAGCCCCTCACACTGCTGAAACTCTGCTCCGGGGGAGCCTCTGAACACTGGATATCAAACGCCCATATAACTCAATATCAGAGCCTCCTACTTGAGCAGCCCAGACTAACTTTCTTTTCCACTCAGAGCCTTAACCCAGCAACCTTATTGCCAGATGACAACCCAGAATCACCAGTACATAACTGTGAGGACCTATTGGGCATCTCTCAAGTCAGTTGCCCTGATCTCCGAGACACTCCTTTGAGCCAAGCTGATGCAGACCTGTTCACAGATGGTAGCAGTCTGGTAATAGATGGAGTCCAGAGGGCTGGGGCAACAGTGACAACAACCCACAAAGTACTCTGGTCACAATTCCTGCCAAATGGAACATCTACACAAAAGGCTGAACTAATTGCATTAATTCAGGCTCTGCACTGGGGAAAAGGAAAACGGGTGAACATTTTCACTGACAGCCGATATGCTTTTGCTGCTCTCCATGTTCACGCCATGATTTATAAGGAACGGGGACTCCTCACTGCAGAGCACAAGACTATAAAGAACAAGAAGGAGATCTTAGCCCTTCTGGAGGCTCTATGGTTTCCCAAGGAGGTGGCTGTTATTCATTGCAGAGGGCACCAAACTCGGACACTCTGGAAGCAGTTGGCAATCACCTGGCGGACCAAGCAGCTCCAGAGGCAACAAAGCTTCTGGTCGAGTCCCTAAATGTTCTAGTAACTAAAACTTTTCCAGTTCCATCTCTCCCCCCACAGCCTACCTATACCCAGGAGGAAGAGGAAAAAATAGATCTGGCAGCTCACAAGGAATACATGGGATGGTGGGTTAAGGACACTAAAGATGTAGCCAGGCTCAGTGACTCGGCCTGTAATCCCAGCACTTTGGGAGGCCGAGGAGAGTGGATTGCCCGAGCCCACTGGCTTGAGGCCCACCCAGGCAACTTGGTGAGACCTCATCTCTACAATACATAAAAAATTAGCTTGGCAGGGTAGCATGCACCTGTAGTTCCAGCTATTTGGAAGGCTGAGGCAGAAGGATTGTCGGAGCCCAGCAGGTCCAGGCTGCGATGGCTGGGAGTGTGCCACTGCACTGCAGTCTGGGTGACAGAGTGAGACTCCAACTCAAAAAAAAAGGACTCTAAGGATGTTGTACCTGCCACCCTAGCGTACACCCTGGTAAAACAATTACATTCTGTCACTCATTTAGGAGGTATCAAAATGACTGAATTGCTAAGTCATCATTATTATATCAATAACTTAAAAAGGCTTGGCTACCTTGACAGCTGAAGCATGCCTTGCTTGTGCCCAAGTTAATGCAAAACAAGACCCTCGAATTTCTGATGGTATTAGGGCCCGGGGATTAAGCCTGGGAGAAAAATGGGAAATAGACTTTACTGAGGTGAAACTCCCACATGAAGGGTACAAATAGTTACTAGTATTTGCAGATACTTTTTCCAGATGGATAGAGACTTTTGCCACAAAGAATGAAACTGCACTTACTGTTACAAAATTTTTACTGAATGAAATCATTCCTAGGTTTGGGCTCCCCCTTTCAATTGGCTCTGATAACAGTCCTGCCTTTACCTCGTCCATAGTTCAGTTGGTTAGTAAAGCTCTAAATATCAACTGGAAATTATGTTGTGCTTACTGACCACAGAGCTCCAGACAGGTAGAGCACATAAACTGGACCTTAAAATCGGCTTTAACTAAATTAATAATAGAGACCAGTGAGAAATGGGTAAATCTCTTGCCTTTAGCCCTTCTTCAGGCCTGGTGCACCCCATATAAAGCTAAGTTTACTCCTTATGAAATCATGTTTGGAAGACACCCTCCTTTGTTGCCCCATTTACGGGACCCCATCCTTGAAGAAATAACCAACCAATCCCTGTTAAAGTATCTTCAGTCCCTCCAACAGGTCCAGGCTGCTGTCCAGTCTGAGGTCCGTGCTGTCCTGCCGACTCCGTCCTCCACTCCTTGTCATCTGTTCCAGTCCCGGGACCTGGTGTTTGTCAAGAAATTCCAGAAGGAAGGCCCGACCCCCTCCTGGAAGGAACCCCTTGTAGTCATCCTCACAACCCCAACGGCACTCAAGGTTGATGGAATACCAGCCTGGATTCATCACTCGCAGGTAAAGAGGGCTAAATAAACTGACAGTGCTCCTCCAAACTGCCCAACTGACTGGACTATAGCCAGAGATCCTGAGAATTCTCCTAAGGTCACCTTTTGACGCCTACCACCACTGAACCAGTCACCCTGGAGCCCGTTTGGACTTGTCGTTCTGCTTCAGCACAGACTAACCAACCTATACTCAGCTAAACCATGAGACTCTTAACTGTCCCAAAGTGGACTGTTTTCCTTGGACAATAATTCCTTAAATGTGCTGTTACCATTCTTTAACCTTTGCCTTAGGCATTCCACTTGTTTTAGCTTTTAGCGTAGGTTTGACTGCTGTAACTCCCGTTGATTGGAGTTGGAAAAAAATCTTGTTAATGTTATCTTACCTTTCAGGTTTAGACTGTATTGCTGCCCTACTTTGCTTATGATAGTTTTAACCTGTGTTATACTAGCCCCAGCCATGTCAGCCGTATATAACCCTGCCTTATACACCTTTACCCTAATCTCTGATATGTCCAGTAGACTTCTGGCAACCCAGGATTGGTTCAAGCCTCCCAGTATAGTTCACTTTAAAACAGATCTTACTGATCTAATAAATGCAAGATCTTTTGTAAGCCACCACATCCCACATGTTGCCCAACAGGATGGTAACTATTATTATGCATTACAGGGACTACCTTTTTACTAATGCCTTAAAAATCTCAGAAACAAAGGATGTTATAACAAAGGTAAACTTGACTCTCCAGCTTGGAACTGTGTAACTATTGCCACCTATAGCCAGAGATCCTGAGAATCCTCTCAAGGTCACCTTTTGACGCCCACTACCACTGAACCAGCCGCCCTGGTGCCCTTTTGGACTTGTCGTTCTGCTTCAGCACAGACTGACCAACCTATGCTCAGCTAAACCGTGAAACTCTTAACTGTCCCAAAGTGGGCTGTTTTCCTTGGACAATAATTCTTTAAATGTGCTCTTACCATTCTTTAACCTTTGCCTTAGGCATTCCACTTAGACCTAATGATACCTCCTTAATCACTCTTTGGAATAAAACTAGTCCAGACCCTTTCCAAATGTTTATACATATAAAAGTAACTGATCCCTCCCATGAGTCCTAGACTGAAGGCAATTCCTGGGGTATAAGACTATATATAACGGTTTATGACCATGGTGCTATATTCACCATTTGGTGAGGTAGACGCCTTTATACCCATCCAGTCAAACCCACAGGGCCGTTGGCAGAAATAAAAGACCCTTTGTACAAATGCCAAAACATTCCACCACCATCGCTGCCACAGATTCCAGCCCAGGCTCTGCCTTCTGCCAACCAAGCCACTACCCCAGGCTCACCTCAACAACCCTCGAGTTCATCTCGTCCTTTCCTACCGATGGGCCATGTGCCCTCTGGTCTTATCCCTATGTTAACTGACATGCACCATTTAATCAATGTTACAATGCACAAATTGGCCTCAGTTTGCTGGCTTTTCTTAAATCCTAAACCCCCTTACTATATAGGTATAGGAGCTAAAATCCCAAATTTATTTTTCATTTAAAATAGCTGTCAGCTGTTTAACACTGACCATCTATGTTAAAATCATATAGTTTTATCCTTAATAAACAAGTCAATGCTTTAACTTAAGCACAAGAAAAGGAGGGAATGAAGTATTTAAAGTGTTTTTGCTGTATTTTATGAAAAATAAATTTGGGATTTTAGCTCCTATACCTATATAGTAAGGGGGTTTAGGATTTAAGAAAAGCCAGCAAACTGAGGCCAATTTGTGCATTGTA